>JAMXBD010001800.1:0-289809 GCA_024138025.1 Combretum micranthum | reverse complement strand
CATAACCATGGGGATAATGGCCAAAAAACTAATGGCAAGGGAAATTTTGGCCCTTTGATGATTGCACAATTGCAGAATAAGAGACGTTTAAAAAAGGTAATTGCGAATGATCAGGGAATGGTACCCAAAAATCAAGGAGCTAATGAGGGAAGGTCGAGATATGGGATATTGACAAATTAGGAAGTTGCTGATGGTATTAATGTGAAGGAAAATATAGTAGTTAAGTTTATGACCAACAAGGAAATTCCCATTATGTTTGCAAGTAAGTCTTGTGATTTGAATGTTGATAAGAAAATAACAAAGGGAAAGCCAAGGCCAACCCAACTAAAAAACAACATGTTGCAATTAGAGATACTTCTCCAGCCTAAACCCCAAGATTGATTCGAGTCCTTAAACTAGCTAGAAGTAGGATGTTGTCCTAGAATAATTCGTCACTTCAAATAGATACTTTTGCTTTTGATAACTCAGAGCCTCTCACGAATGTCACTAACGTTGGACCAAATCTTCCTACCTAAATGTTGAATCTACTCAAACCTTAGAGAATTTTTGTAGACCAAGTTTTATAGTGATTCAAAACAAGGAACCACCAAATGGAAGCAAAAAGAGGAGTCGTACTCCCTCTCCTTCAGTGGTGGAAACCCACATTAATCCTTTCTTCAATCAAGAGGCAAAGCAAGCTCCTCTTTATAATCAAAATATGAATGGAGAAAATGAAGCAACTTTGTCAGCTATAGATGATGAATCTAGTAAGCAGGTTTAATGGGCTTGGTGATCTTTTCCTTCCTATTCAACTTTTATTACTATGTTTGTGATGTAAGGGAATTGTCAAGAGGCATCCTGTCCCATTTTCCTGAATGCATCTCAAGATATGGTGAGGAAATATAGACATAATATTTTAGTGATTTCAGAACCTAGAATTAGTGGAATTAAAGTTGATTCTGTCATCAAGAAATTAGGGTTTAATTGTTGGTGGAAAGAACATGCTATTGGTTATTATGGGGGAATTTGGATACTTTGGAATGATTTTGAAATCTCTGTTAACTTGATTGATCAAGGAAAACAATGGATATAGGTTCGATGGAAATTGAAAGGGGATAAGGGTACATATACTTTTGTTCATGCCAATCCTTACTATTCCTTATAAAAGCATTTATGGGACACTCTTATCAATTTGAAATTCATAATCTATCTCCTTTGGTTGGTCATTGAAGATTTAAATGTTTACCAAAGTAGTGATGAGAAAATTGGAGGAGCCAAAATTAATCAAAGCAAATGCCATAAGTTGAGTCTACTGATGGAAGAGTGTAATCTAATTGATTTTAATTTTTATGAGCCAAAATTTAATTAGGAATGTGGGCTTCTTAAAGAAAGATTGGAATGTGCTTTATGTGATCAAAATTGGAGAATCCAATTTCCAAAAGTATTGCTTATTCATCTTCCAAAACTTAAATCGGATCATCGCCTAACTCTTTTGCATCCATTTGGAAATACAGGAGTTGATGTTGATATTCGGCCTTTTTGGTTTCAAGCTTGCTGGTTATCCCATCCTAACTTCAAGACCTTTGTTAGAGATGGCTAGAGCTCAAGTGTTGATATCGTGTCTAACTCCAGCAGGTTTTGTAAGAAACTGCAAAAATGGAATATATATGTTTTTGGTAATATTTTCCTTTGGAAGCACCGACTACTTCATCAAATTTCTAAACTAGAGTATAGATTGCAGTCACAATTCTCTCCATCTCTAGAAGAAAGAAGAAGCAAATTGGAAAACGAATATGAGAATGTGTTGTCTCAGGAAGAGATGTTGCGATTCTAAAAGTCTCAATCGAAATGGATTACCCCTGGAGATAGAAACATGGGATTTTTCCATCTTAGCACAATCAATAGGCACAGACAGAAGATTGATATGCTAAAGGGGGACGTGGAGAGTGGATAGAGGATCATAATACTCTTAAGTTAATGGAGGTGAACTTCTATGGCAATTTATACTCTGATGAATAAAGTAGACACTTTTCTTTAACATGGCAACATGGATTTCTTGGGATGAATTCTATTGATTTCGAGTCTTTAGAAGTAGAAATTAATATTTTAGAAGTGTGGAAAGTTGTGTTTGATATAGGTCCCTATAATGCACTTGGTTTGGACGGATGGAGCCCCATCTTTTACCAATCACAATGGGACATAGTTGGCTAAATTGTGTTTCATATGGTAATTAGATGTTTTCAATCTGGTGAATTGCTTCCATCTCTTAATGATACTCTTTTGGTTTTAATCCCTAAAGTGAGTAACTCGATGAATCTTACTAGTTTTAGACCAATTAGCTTGTGCAACGTTGCATGCAAAATAATTATGAAGCTAATCACCAGTTGATTGAAAGCTATTTTATGCAAATTGGTTGGTTTGATGCAAACAAGCTTTATTCTAGTGACGAATAATAGATAACACTATTATAGCCCAAGGGGTTATCTACTCTATGAAGTCGAAAAAAGGACATAAGAGTTGGATGGCTATTAAAATCAACTTAGAAAAGGCATATGATAGGATTTGGTGGTCCTTTAATCATGAGACACTTGCTCTGATTAGGATTAATGATATTCTTGTCTCGAGAATCATGACTTGCATTTCTACAGTGCAAATGAGAGTACTTTGGAATGAAGCTTTATCTAAAATTTTTACTCCCTCAAAGGGAGTCCAACAAAGAAATTTGGTTTCTCCTTACCTCTTTGTCCTATTTATGGAGAGGTTGTCACATGATATTTGGGATACAGTAGATAATGGTAGATGGAATGGTGTAAAGTTGGGAAGTAACAAGCTAACTTTCTTCCACCTCCTTTTCCTAGATGATCTACTTTTGTTTGCCAAAGCATCACTAAATCAAGTGGCAGTGATTCAAGAGATTTTAAAGAGCTTTGAAGTTGCTTATGGATAGAAGGTAAATATGCAAAAAATAAAGAGTCTCTTTTCTAGGAATACAACTCGTCGCCTTAGTGTTGAAATAAGTAGAAGCTTTGGTTTTTGTAAGACAAATGATCTGGGGAAATACCTTGGAAGCCCTCTCTTGCCTACTAGGGTTACTAAAGATACCTATAGTAATATTCTGGAAAAACTCAAAAATAGACTCGCTAGGTGGACATCTTCATCCTTGTCATTTGCTGGACAAACGACACTAGCTCAAACAAGCTTGCAATCTATTCCTATCTTTTAAATGTAGACAACTAAAATGCCAGTTGCCACTTGTAATGAAATTGATCATTTAGTTAGGAACTTTATATGGGGATCAACAGTAGAGAAGAAAAGATTGCATCTTATGGCATAGGAACAAGTTTGTAAAGATAAGGGCTTAGGTGGATTAGGTTTGAAGAAGGTTTATATTGTTAATGAAGGTTTCCTAATGAAACTTGCATAGGGAATAATCACTCAAAGGGAAGATCTATGGGTCAAGGTCCTTGTAAACAAATATATGAAGTCAGGTTGGAAAGACCCCATAGCATCAACGCTAGATCTAATTCGGTAATTTGCAGAGGTATTGCCTCCATTTAAAGCTCCTTTCCAAAAGGCATTTCATGGTCTATTAGGGATGGCCTAACTTGTAGATTCTTGAGTAATAATTGGATTGAGGGTTTTTCACCTCTTAAAAATCGTACTTTGATTCCTCTTGATAAGGCTAATGTAGAAAAGACTACCATCTACATTGTTGGATCGAATGGTCATTGGGATTGGGGTAGACTATGAAATATCCTCCCCAAAGATATCTATCTTCTTATAGTTGCAACTTTACATCCATCACCTACAGTTGGAAGCAATCACCTTTATGGATGTATAACAAGTCAGGGAAATTTTCCTTGAAAAGTGCTTATGCACTGATTAATAGTGATGTTCAATGTTCGAAGAGTGAGGTAATATGGAAACTAGTTTGGAAATGAAGGGGTCCACAATGGATTAGAACATTTTTTTTATGGTAGGTAGCTCATAATAGAATAGCAAAAATGAATTTATGTCAAAGATGTGGCATCATTTCCTCCAACATTTTTCAACATTGCAATTAAATAGAGGAAGACACCCTCCATGCACTTCAAGACTATGTATGTTCTAAATTATTTGGAATCAGCTCTTACATAACTCTTTTGCTCCTCATTTTTTCTCAATGAATCTAAAGGAATGGATGGAATGGAATCTAAGACGGAAGAAAGGTAGTAGATTTTGTGATTTGGAATGGGACATTATTTTTGGTTTTGCTGTTTGGATTTTATGGAAAGAAAAGAAGAAATAATGTTTTGCTCTAGGAAGTGGATGAGTGGGGTGGAAACTCAAATCAGAATAATCTAGATCAACTTGAAAATTTCAAGATTTTTTACAATCAGAATGGTGCTTTGATGTAAAATAGAAATGTAAATCAATAGAAAGGATGGAGGCCAGCTGAACATGGATGGGTAAAACTGAATGTGGATGGTTCTTATATTCTTGAGAATCTAAATGCTATGACTAGAGGCCTGGTGAAAGATACTGAAGGGGAGTGGATCTTTGCTTTTATGAAAAAGATTATATCATGTTCCACTTTGGATGCTGAATTATGGGCTATATATTCTTGCTTTAAATTAGTCTGATAGCTAGGTTTCAAGAAGGATATGCTGGAATTAGATTCAAGGGAAGCTATTGATTTAGTTTCTAATATTGGAGATATTCATCAAGCCAGACAAGTTCAGAAAATCAAAACTTTGATATTTGCAGTATGTTAAGTGCAGATTAATTATATCCCAAGAGATCTCAACTCATGTGCCAATTTCTTAGCAAGATTAGGATTGCAACAGGATCTAGGTGTTAAATTTCTTAATACTCCTTCTGCTTACTTTGATTTTCTTTTAGATGCTGATAGGCTGATTGGTACTACTAATATTAATAGTATCTAGTGTTTATCTTTGGCCTTAGGGACTTGTACTTACCAAAAAAAAGAAAAGAAAAAAAGAATTGATTTTGTCAATTTTTTTGCAATTACATTTTTATAAGTACACAATGATTTGATGTTGAGAAAACCTACTCCACTGCCTGTTGTCACTGGCTTCGTGACATTGACAAAAGCCATCAAAGGCTCTTCCTCAATGCCAATTCTAATCTTCTCTCATTTCTTTCATCAATCTTCACGCACTTTAATTGCATCATAAGGCTCATACTCTGTTGCGTTCATAACATAGAGTAAATTGCATTAACAAAATCCAATAAATTACATCACCAAAATATGATATACGTTTGCTCTATGCAAACTCACATTTTATTCGTGTAATATAGTCATGAATCTAGACTTGAAACCAATTTAATCTTAGCCATTTATTTTAAAAAGAAAAAAGAAAAAAAAAACAGTAACTTGTTACTTGTTATATAGTATGATTCAAAGAAACACAAAATAAATCTAGAAACAAGAAAAAAATATAAAAGAATCTATTGACATAATTTATTTACTCTTCAATGGAAAATGAATAAAACATATTATTCCTTTTGTAAAATCACAATTTTTCAAATAATTAAAGAAATTATTGAAATTAAACACAACTTCCAAAAACAATTCATAACGACATTTTTTTTTCAAGACATAACTTCAACAATAAAACATAACAAAGGCAGGGGTGGATTTAGTGGGGTCGACAGGGGCCATCGAGGAAAAATTAAATTTTAAAGGTTTTTTTTTTAAAAAAATATATATATTATATGCATATTATAAAGAGAGAAATATGATATAAAACTAAGTGTGGTGTAGTAATTAAGTACCTATTGTTATATCCATGGTCTTCAAGGACTTCACCTAAATATTTTCATATAAAACTTACAAGAAAATAAAGAAAACATAACTTAAACTATTACAAAACACAAACTAGATCTCTATTACATATTAAGGTCTTCCTTGTAAAAAAATGAATACATAAGATCCTTTTCTACCCTAACCCCCACACCAGCCTTGGTCTCGGTTATCCTGCTTAAAATCCTATGAAGCAACAATCTAAAAGAGCATGAGCATTGAAAAGCTCAGTGAGTAATAAAAATCTTAACACAATTGATTGATCTCATATCGTGGTTAATTAGAAAGCATATGCAATGCATCAATTAAACATATGTAGCAAACATGGTTTGGGTAATCGGAATCCAAACCTATGGGGATTTACGCCCTTCCAAGAGGTTAAAGGATTAATTAAGTAATTATGCCCATGAAAATTCCAAAACTAAAGAAGGAGAACTCTTTCAAATCATTTACTATTTATAAATATTTATAACATATACTCTCAACTTCATTTAAAATTTGAAAATTCCACTAAGTATTAATATTCTATAGCCCAATTCAACACCAGCGACCTCCTTTGAAACTTGCTTGGCTCCTGTGAAGCTAACAACCCTATGGTAATCTTAACCAGATTCACTAGACTCAACAAATATTACCACAGAACCAAAATATTAACACGTGACATGTAATACCATGCTAATGCAATTATGATGTTATGTAATGCATGTCGGTTTTAGTTTAAGGTCCAATATGCTTAGTCCATGTTATATGGAGATCATCTCAATTTTAAACACTCATCAATCCAAATTACACACCTATTATCAACCAATAAAGTAATCACTTTGAATATAAGTGTTTATTACTCATTCACGAACATACATGAAGCAAAGCTCCCAATTCCCCATGCATTTTGATGATTTCATTACATTAATAAAATATTCATATTCTATATTACAAGCACAATTAAAGTAAAAAGATCCGATTACTCACCCGTGCATGATAGCTAATCGTCGTAATAATCAGTTGGAAAGTCCAAGTCTTAGTCAAAAGATCCCATAAAATAACAAACAAAATTTACTCAGCAAGAGTCTATGTAGGAATTATATTAACACTTAAGTATTTTAAACTTATGTTATTGTAATTCTAGTTCATCAATCTTTAAGAAATTATAAAGTACTAAGCTCAACTATCTTCACTTAACTAGTAAAACGGGTATTTAACTTGATTTGAGCATGATACTATCTAAAATAATCAAATTTTAAGCCTTAATACTTTTGGATTTTCTCAAAAATTAAAACATAAAGTTGTAGAGCTCTTTTTAAGCTTTTTATAGCCTCTTCAATCACCCCAATCCGAGTTCAAACCAAAATGTTGTGGTTAATTTACAAAACATGGACCTGTCTACACAACCTGCTGCACGGTCATGCTAAGGCCGTGCCAACCCCAAGAAAAAAAGTCCATAATCGATTTTTCTTCCTTGTAGTACTCAACATGGGCTTCTACATGCTCGTGAAGATATAAAAAAAGTGTTTAGAAGCGAAATTCCAACCCTAACACCTTCTGTACTAGCTCGTGCACGCCCGTGCACATCTTCCCCTACACCCAAAGTTTCCAACTTCGAAAATTTCACTTTCTAAACACATGTTTGGATATTTAACTTCATCAAACGCAATCCATCACTCACAACATGTATCATATACCCTTCCAACAACTTCACATGACCTTTATACCAAAAACCCAAACTCCCTATTAACTACACACAACATCAACCCCATTTAACCAATAAAAGAGCAATAACTCTTTAAGTCTAAACTTAAACTACCAATGTCATTCTCTCAATTCGATATATCCAACATAAAACTCACCATCAACCTTTCAACCATCAAAACCCATCACAAATATAAACTTCAACTCCCCAAATTCAACAAAAGTCACAAGAAATGAAGAACTTTAACTTACCTTATGCTAAGCTTAGTATGTAGATGGAAGTTACTTGAGCTCTTGAAGAATTTTTGAAAGAGAAAAGAAGAAGAAAAATGATATGTGTGTGTGTGTGTGTTGTGTTCACATCTGGTGCAAGAAGGGAGAGAGAGAATTTTTGCCCAACTTTGATTAATTTTGTTTTTTGTAAATAGATAATAGTTGTTGACTTTTGGGTATTTGCAAGAGGAATGTAGTGTGTGTGTGTGTGTGCATGATAACTTTGGTGGAATTGACGCCAAAAAGTGTAGCAAAATCAACTTAATTTTTTAATTAAAACATCAATATACTTTATAATGAAAATAAATACAAAGATTAAATAAATTTGGCTTATAAATTATATTTAAAAGGAAATTCTCTTATCGAAAACTATATAGGAGTGCCTTATAGTTTAGAGAATTATTTTTTGAAATTTAATTTTCTAAAGAAGTTTAAAAGTAAAATAATTGATACATCACTTGAAGTGAGTTACTTAAATTATTAGATCTTTTAAAACTTATCTAATGGAAATTTTGAAATTACTTAAACTAATAGACAACTTTAAAATGATTTGAATGAAATTTTAAGTTCTTTTTTTTATTTATTTAATTTCATACATATCAACACACTTAAATCTAGCAATCAAAGCATTCAACAAAAATTAATACTGACACTTTTTTTATTTTTTAATTCTATTTCTCAAACTCTAAACTTGCAAAAACTTGAGGGTCTACAAATTTCGCATAATTTGTCTTTACCAATATGTTGATAGTTTTAGGGTAGCTATTAATAAATTGCTTATCTCTTTTTTTTTTTTTTTTTTTCTCTAGAATTCCTATTGAGTTTTAGACTACAATGGTGAACTTGTCTTCATCAAACTAGTGACAATCTCAAGAGCAGCTGTCAATAAATTACTTGTTTACTACCATAAGTCAACCATTGTTGTTCATGATAACTGTTAAAAGTGTATTTTACCATGATGTCAAGATTTTACATGAAATGAGTAATTAATTCGACAAAAAAAATGAGTAATTAATTATTGACCTTGAGATGTTTTTAATTTTATTTGTCTTTTTACCTTAGATAGGACACATTAATTAGTAAAAATAATGATTTACTATTAAAATGTTACCATTGGGGTTGAAGCGGGAAAGGAGAGGGGTTGAATTTTACTCGAATGGATTATAGCATAACTGAAATTCCATGGAAGTTTTATGGTAACTCTTGAACCATAGACTCTTATATCCTCCTCCATTTATAGTAATATACGGACTTATAGTAAAAAGTTTCTTTTAATAGTAATTATCAAATGGTGATTCACAACCCTTTGACATTAATGTTGCCCATTCATAGTAAATATGAACATCATTAGTGATATAACAAAATGTCAATTAATTTGTGCACATCACATTATATTTTCTCAAATTTTCTCTCAAATTGTTATTAGTCATCAGTCAACAATAGCCGCTTATTTTACACAAGGCCCAGTTACTTTACAAAAACCCCATATTTAGTAAATAATCTCATGCAAATATTAATATAAATTATAATGACATTGTATTTATAATATACAACAATTAAGTTTCATAAATTAAAAAAAATAAAAAGATGTGTTTATAATTATTTCTATCATATTATAGTTTTATAATATATAAAACTGTGTGTATATATAAAATATATACAATCATATACTTTATATTGAAAATATAAACGTTATAAGATTCTATTTATATAGTATTACAACAGCATATAGTTAAACCTCTATAAATGAATATTTGATAAATTAATAATCTCAATTAGATAATAATTTATTTTGATCAAATACAAAAAAAATTCATATAAAGTTCATAACAAAGTTTTTCAAACTACTTCTATTATTTTGTAACCTCTTAATTTCTAAAGCATTAACTTTTAAAAACTCTTTTTCCTATATATACATTCATTCTAATTTCCAAGATTTATTATAACTTTATAGCTTTTTGTGTTATAAAATCTATTATTTTATTTTATATTTATGCGTTATGACTTTTAATATTTTTATATGTACACTATATATGCATTTTTTCCATATTTATTTTTAGTTTTCATTGGCAAGTTATATATAAAATTTGAAAAAAAAAGTTTAAAAATTATAAAAAAAAAATTGTAAATTAATAAACATTCTTCTATCAACAAATAAATAATGTCTATAAAATAATATTCTTTATTGATTACATGGTATTTTATTTTATAGAGTTTTAAGTGTATAAGTAATATTGAATATTGATAAAATTATGATCATTTGTTATATTTATCTATTGCATACTCAATTTTATTCTATAGTATTGAATTAAACATATTTACATACATACTATCATTTATATATGTAGTAATACTGCATCAATTTTGCGAATATATATGTCTAGTATTAACAACAAATCTATAGTAATATCACATTACATATATAGTACTGTACCTGTAGAAGCCATTTTGGTAATTGGGCTTTTGACCCAATTTAATGCCATGGGTCAGTCTTCTAGGCTAGTGACAAGACTTAGAAGACCAAGTCCAATAAGGGATATCGTAAGGAGATTCAGCTTAGTAGGCTCGAAACATGGACAATTGGATCGATTTATTCTTCTCTTTACCATATTACATACATACTAATTTTATCTTCTATTAAACTCGCGTAATCAAGAAAGTGGGTTCATTTGTTCCTCCTCCCATGCCTCTCTTTGTGATATGCTACATGTGTCATCAGTTCAGGATATCTTTCAGGTTGACCATTGTAGATGTACAAATCTGATTACAAAGGCCTTGAGCCTAATTATTATTTGGATTTAACTCTTTGGGCTAATGTGACAGGGCTTAAAGAGTTAGGCCCAATCCAATTGGGATGATCATGGGAGTTTTGGCATGGAAGGCTTGGAGTAGGGCCCGTTGGAATTGGCCTGCCCAATTCCAACCTTTCTCAAATTGGCTCACACACACTATGAAGGCCTCAATGGGCCTGGGTCCATAAGGGAGCCCACAACCATATCCATAATGAGAGGGACTCATCCTAGCCGTTGGTCGTCTGTCGCATCCGACGGACGACATCGACAGCTGGATTCTCTATAAATACCTTAGTCCTTACCTCATTTGGAGGTGAAATCTTGGACAAACGCCGTCGTGCTGCCGGATTTCCGTCTTGGTGAATCAAACACTTAATTTACTCAAGAACATACACGAATCCATAGTACTCAGTGAGGTTGATGCTATTTAGCTCCCTTACCTGTCACACGTGTGTTAGAGCCTATTGAGATTGCCTACTCCTCCTCCCTACACGATTCTCTCTTGATCATCCTATCACGTGTTGTTTCCCTAGGTCACGCGTAGCGCGATAGTCACGCGACACGCACGTGATCGTTGCATCCGGATTCATACCCACACATTTTTGGCGACTCCACTGGGGACAGGGAAATCAACACTTGTGTGATGGCACCTCCAAGGAAGAGACCTACCGATCCCACTGAGGGTACAACTCAAGAACTTAATGTTGATCCCGAGGCTACTGAACATGACATGCCAGCACTTGAGGATGTGAACCAACCTGCTGGTGCTCAAATAGACAATGCTGATCTTGCGTGCTGTGCAAGAAAATACCAAACAAGTCAATCAATCAATGCAAGAGTCTGCAAAACAATTCCAACAATTCATGACAATATTTGCTCAGTACCTGCCTGGAATAGCTGCTATTGCTGCTACGCAACAAGGTGCGACTTCGTCGAACCCTGTTGTTGTTGCGCAACAACGCGCTTCTCAGGCACCTCAAGTTGCTCGACCTGTTGATCCTCTTCCTACTCCTGAACATGACACTATTGGAAGTAGGGAGCAAGCCCCTCCGTTGGAGCCTATAGTTACACAATTGCCTGTACCTCAGGTAGTGAACACTGGAATTCAGCTAGGAGGACCCTCAACTTCCCAGCCTACAGTACATGTTCAACCCGGAGGATCTTCATCCTCACAGACTACGCCACAGATTGTCATTGGTGGACCTGCTGCTCAACCAAATACAACTCCACTCCAGACTGTCACTCCTGCTACACCAGTTGAAGTTACTACTTCAACTCCTAAAGTTACTTTCGTCACAAAGGAAGATCTAGACATGTACTTGAGGGAAATACAAGCTAAGTCTGATGTGGGAGTATTGGATCTCAAACTCCCATACAATCAACGTATTGCTGCTAAGCCATACCCTCAAGACTATGTGAGTCCCAAATTCATGCTATTTAATGGTAAGAAAGGAAGTGCCAAGGAACATTTGTTGAAGTTCATTGAAACGCTAGAGGTTTACGGATTTGATGATGATCTCAAGTTGAAAGAATTTTCTAAGTCCCTTACAGAGAAAGCGTACACATGGTACGTTAACCTTCCTCCTGGATCAGTAGATTCATGGGCAACTATGTGCAAGATGTTCCTAGAGAAGTTCTTCTCCACACAGGAACGAGTGACCTTGACTGATATGGGACGGATTCGCCAGAAGCCCAAGGAAGACTTGATGGATTATATTGAGCGTTTCAGGGAACGTTCACTAGACATCCAAGACATATGTGACGAAAGAGAGCTGGTGAAAATTTGCATCCAAGGCATGTTCACCGAATATGCGGTACACCTGGAAAATCTCTCTTTAGCCTCATTCTCCACTTTGGTTGAGAATGCGCGAAGGACTAATAATTCTGTCATGCGACAGAGAGGAGGAAGCGTGAATTTTAACAAAAGAGGACCGTCTGTGAATGCAACTCAAAGTGAGGATCCCAAAGATGAGAAGAAACGAAGAGTTGAAAAGTCTGGACGTGAGAGAACAAAGGAAGTGCCAACATATCCTTGTTCGATGGGAAAAGTGCATGCTATGCTCGATCAATGGTTGAGAGATGGAAATCTTAAGCTCCCGAGGGTAGAGCGTTTACCAACTCAAGAGGAGAGGAATGATCCCAAGTTTTGTAGGTTCCACAGGATTGTAGGCCATCCTACTAGGGATTGTTTTACTTTGAAGAGAATTTTCAACGAAAGAGTGCAGAGTGGAGAGCTTGTTATTGAAAATAACGATGTTAGGAACAATCCACTTCCAACCCATAACAATCAGCGTGGTGCTGTCAACGTCGTTATTCATGATCCTGCCATGGTCGAGGCCAGTGATACACCACTTACTGAGGCAAGTAACACAAAAGGAAAACAACATGTAATTGAGGAAAATGATTGTGCACCCATTGCTGCGGCGCTTTTGAAGACTTCAAATTTTAGAAATTTCTTTGATCTACTTGGCTTTGATGAGAAGGCAAGGCTTGCAGCAGCAACTATGCTCGCGCAAATTTCCGAGGGACAATATGCCGAGTGTAGTGCAGCGCAGCCAGTCAAAAGAATGGCTCGAGCGCATGAAAATGCAATCTTGTTCACTGATGCAGATATGTGTGTAGACGGTCCAAATCACAATCGACCATTATATGTGGAGGGCACACTTAATGGCTATCCAGTTAAGAGGACATTCATTGACGCTGGTTCTTCTCTCAACATCATGCCTAAGACTACATTTGAAGCTGCTGGTATTGACTATCGTCGTTTGGTGAAGCAACCCATTTCAGTTAATGGCTTTAGTCATACTACAACAAAGACCATTGGAAGAG
This sequence comes from Combretum micranthum, assembly GCA_024138025.1. Taxonomy (NCBI): domain Eukaryota; kingdom Viridiplantae; phylum Streptophyta; class Magnoliopsida; order Myrtales; family Combretaceae; genus Combretum; species Combretum micranthum. The sequence goes on along the minus strand of JAMXBD010001800.1, from coordinate 276,444 downwards.
TTAATGTTGATCTTAAGATTGGGCCTATCCGTGGTAGTGTTACTTTTCACGTGATTGATGCGCCTGTGTCCTACACTCTTGATAGGTAGGAAATGGCTGCACGATCACAATTTAGTGCCATCAACGATGCATCAATGTATCAAAGGACATTGGAAAGGGAAGGATATTTATTCCTGCTACAAAGAATCCTTCGAGCACGATGAGGCAAATTTCATTGAATCTACCTTCTTCAATGAGTACTCGATGAAGGTGAGACAGCTATTGCTAGAGCTTCAGGTGTACCATTACCCACTTGGGAAGAAATTCAAGAGGGCAACAAAAGAAGAGAAAAATGCGTGGTTGTCGAGGAGGTAAAAAGAAGAACAAGCAAGCTGACGCTGTTGAAAGTTATGTTAGAGAGATGGGCGAAGAGTATATCTCTTATGACGGTTTCCAGGGTCTAAGGAAGTTTGTTCTTCTTCAGACCCTGTACCATTCAAGAAATTCAACCCGCCCCTCAACAAATGCAAGATCAAATAAAGCCACAGAATGAAGAAATTGAGGAATTGGATCTAGCGCGTCCAGGGAGTCGCCGCGGCCAATTTTTGTCAGCAAAGGTTGTTACGATGTTAAAAGTCTCTCATTGATTTGTTGAGAGAATATAGGGACGTGTTTGCTTGGGCATATGATGAGATGCCAGGTTTAGATCCTAGTCTTGTAGTGCACAGACTAAATATCGCCCCGGCACGACTCCTATTAAGCAAGGACAACGAGTTTTCCGTCCTGAGGTTGAGGTTCAAATCAAACATGAAATTGAGAAGTTGCTTCATGCGGCTTTATCAAACCAATCGAGCACCCTACTTGGCTCGCAAATGTCGTACCTGTTAGAAAAAAGAATGGCCAAATAAGGGTTTGCGTAGATTTTCGATTTGAACAAGGCTTGTCCTAAAGATGATTTCCCTTTACCAAATATAGACACCTTAGTGGATGTCACGGCAGGACATGAATTATTTTCATTCATGGATGGTTTCAGCGGGTATAATCAAATCAAGATGGCAATTGGAGACGCTGAGCGTACTGCCTTTCGAACGCCTGTTGGGAATTTCTATTATACTGTCATGCCCTTTGGACTCAAGAATGCTGGTGCTACTTATCAAAGGGCAATGACAGCCATTTTTCACGATATGATGCATGATTTCATGGAGGATTACGTGGACGACATAGTCGTGAAATCAAAACATGCACCAGACCACTTGGTCCATCTTCGGAAGGTTTTTGAACGATGTCGATTGTATAAGCTTCGCATGAATCCTTTGAAATGTGTCTTTGGAGTTGCTTCGGGAAAATTCCTTGGATTCGTGGTCCATAGGAAGGGAATTGATGTTGATCCTGCAAAAATACAAGCTATATTGTCTATGCCCTCGCCAACTACTTTGAAAGAGTTGAAAACTTTCATGGGGAAAGTTTCATATATTAGGAGATTCATGCCTGCACTTGCAGAGATTTCGCATCCCTTACATCAACTTATGAAGAAAGGAATTGCATTTGAATGGAAACAAGTCCATGAAGATGCGATTCAAAGAATTAAGGGAATTCTCACTTCTTCTCATACCATGACTATGCCTGTGAAGCAAGTACCGATGATATTATATCTCACTTCTACCAGCAGATCAATCGGAGCTTTACTTGCACAAGAAATAGACGGCCAAGAACGCCCGGTCTATTATTTGAGTCGCTCACTTCAAGGAAGTGAGGTCAAATACCCAGCTTGCGAGAAGCATTGTCTCGCGCTGGTGTTTGCAACTCAAAAATTACGTCACTACTTTCTGGCACATAAGGTTAACCTTGTCACACGGTCAGATCCTATCAAGTATTTATTGTCACGACCAGCATTGTCTGGGCGTATTGCAAAATGGTTGTTGCTTCTTGGAGAGTTCGACATTACAATACAGACTCCTAAAGCTGTTAAGTCACAGGCCTTAGCTGATCTCTTGGCTCATTTTCCGAACGAAAGTGAAGATGTGATCACAGATACTATACCAGCAGAATTTCACGAGGACTCACTCATGATCGAAACAGAAGGAGAATGGTCACTTCAATTTGATGGTCATCAGGAAGTCAAGGTGGGGAGCAGGAGTTGTATTAACATCACCTAATGGCCAAGAAATACCTTTGGCATTCAAACTTGACTTTCATTGCACTAATAACGAAGCCGAGTATGAGGCATTGTTACTCGGGATCGTCTTTGCCTTGGAAGCTGGAGCAAACCACTTGTGTATTCGTGGCGATTCGAATTTGATCATTAAGCAGACCAATGGTGAATATGCCCTCAAGGAGCCATCACTTGCGCCTTATAGGGCTGCAGTGCAGCTTAATTGGGAAGTTTGAAGTCGTAAGGTATGAACATACCAAACGATCTACGAACCGTTACGCAGATGCATTGGCAACATTGGCATCTAAGATTCCAATGCATGCTTCAGATGAAAGCCTAGATGTCAAAGTTATCAAGAAAACTATTCCTTGCACAACCTTGCAATTGTTGGAGGAAGAATGAAACAGGAGATGATTGGCGTGTTGGTATCAAGAATCAATTAGCGCAACCCAATGCGCCTCCATCGTAACCTTGAAGAATTTTATTCGTATCAATGGTGCTTTGTACTTTAAAGGACCGGAGGGCGTTCTATCGCGATGCATTTGCGCGAAACAGGCTCGATTAAAATTAGACAAGTATCATAAATCTGGTGTGGGGAAGAAGGACCCCTTTGTATCGTCGCATTCAACGTGCAGGGTATTATGGCCCTCAATGGCTAAGGATGCATCTCAGGTACAAATGCATTGTCCTAAATGCTCTGAGTTACCAGATGCAAAAGAATGTAATTTTGTCGCAAGTGCTGGAGATTGGCGTCGTCCGTATTGACTATTTGAAGAATAACGTGCTACCACTAATAGTACGGATGCCAATTAGTAAAAAGGAAGGCACGCAAGTACCTAATGCATGAGGATGAGTTGTATAGAGTCTCATTCATGGGAAAGCCTCTCAGATGCATTACATCTCCTGAAACAGAAGAGATATTAACCGAGGTACATGCTGGAGAATGCGGTGAGCACCAAGGCGCAAGGAAGTTGTATTATCAGCTACTAGACATGGGGTACTATTGGCCAACCATGGAATCAGATAGTTCCAATTTTGTTAAGCGGTGCGTTCCTTGCCAAGAACATGGAGATGTGATTCATGCTCCTGCAGTTGCACTTCACAGCTTAACAACACCATGGCCTTTCCACACTTGGGCGTTTGATCTAATCGGTCCTATTCACCCGCCATCTAGAGGTTGTATTTGGATCCTAGTGGAACTGAATGTTTTACTAAGTGGGTAGAAGCCATTCCTTTAAAAAGGCGACAGGACGTAGCAAGCTTCATTAAGGAGAACATTATATGCCGATTCGGGATTCCAAAGCGTATCCTTTCAGATAATGGCACTCCTTTCATCAATTCACATGTTCGACAACTGTTGGAATCATATGGTATTGATCATGTAAAGTCAACCCCTTATTACCCTAAGGGCAACGGCCAAGCGGAAGCTACGAACAAGACTCTTTTAAAGTTCTGAGTCGTATGGTACACGATAACCATAAAGAATGGCACGATAAACTATCCCTAGCACTTTGGGCTTACAGGACTTCAAAGCGGCGACCAACACAAGCAACACCTTTTTCGTTAGTATATGGTGCCGAAGCAGTCGTGCCTATAGAGGTTCTGATCCCTTCAGCACGATTAGCGATCAATGCTGAGCTTGAGCCAGATGCTTTACGCATAATAGACTTGGAAGCCTTAGATGAAAGACGAGATATGGCCAAAAACAACTTGATCAACTACCAACACAAGCTTGGTATGGCCTACGATCGGTTGGTGAAGAAAAGGTCATTTCAAGTGGGTGATGTTGTACTTCGTGCAGCCGAGCATGTGCGCCGAAGTATACCTGCGCCAAAGTTCACGCCAAAATGGGAAGGTCCCTTCATTATACATGAAGTCCATGATAGCGGGTATTGCAAGCTCCTCAATCCAAAGACTGATGCTATTACAGCTCCTATAAATTTCAATATGTAAAGAAGTTTCACATGTAATAGCATGATCAGTGATGATGATGACTTGAATAATATGGGCTTGCTTTCACATGATTCTTTCACCAATCAATTTCATTATACATTATATTTATATGTTGCTGCTGCTTGGTAAGAGACTTGTCTCCTATGCGCGCGACATTCGTCCATTCATTCATGCGGCTTGTAATTGTTCAAATTTACTAAGCGCGTGGCATAATACATGCATATGAATTTTTTTTTCCTAAGTATGTTATGTTAACCATCACATTTGATGGAATGGTCAAGTAGTGGGTAATACCCCCTTGAGAATTCTTGTGAAATCAAGAAGCCTTTGCTCGCGAAAGAAATAATAATTTAAACGCGCAAAGTCATAACATATAACGTGCCGCTACATGAATCTTACATTCTGTAAAGCGCACGAGTTCATCGTACTATGATACGATACCAAGTGAAGGGAACAAAACTAAGAGAAAGTAGCACCATGTGAAATATTGTGCATGAAACATGAAACAAAACAAAGACAAAGTTCATGAAGTTACATAACTTAACGCAATCCTTAAAAAAAAAAAGGGTATCATGACCAATGCAATAATCTATTCTGCTATAGAAGCAGTATCAAGACCCTCAAGAGAATTCTCCAATTCGAGTTGTGTCGCCTCAAGTTCAGCCTTGAGCCTCTCGTAACGTTGGATTAATGGTCGATGGTGCAATACCTTTTGTGCCTTGCTAGCAACACTCTCCAAGCTATCAATTTTAAACCCCAAGGCACGAGCACTATTAAAAGCTTGTACCAATAACTCCAAGTCAGCTGAAGAAAATGAATTCCATGGTCTACCTAGCAGCATACAAGCCCGACCTAACATCACAACATAGCATTTGTGACTTCGGAACCAGGACAAATTGATCCTGCCCAAAAATCCCCATCACGTGCATGCAACCTCTTTAATGACTCCAAGTAAATAGGGGGGACCAGGAATTCATAAAACGAAACACTCTCCCCGAAGTTATCATATGCGGGTGCGTGTTCTCCCCTCCAACTTGCTCTGGTATTTCATTATTTGGAAGAGCAAGAGTAGTATCCTGATGTGCCGGGGGTTCGGAGGCATTATTACAAGGGACATCATCAATTCCCTCACCGTGAATCTCTGCAGCCAACGCTTCTGCATATGCATTAATATCCTCCTCCTGTATGCTTTCATTTCCATGATCGCTTCTGTCGCTTCCAAAGTCGTCAGAAGCTTGCTCCTCACCGGCCATGTCCTCATCATCATCATCATCATCAATCACTACAGCATGTATTATCACCTCTTGCTTGCAATACCTTCCCAACACCATATCGATTGGGATAAGGGTGAGTGTTCGGCGAAGAAGACTTAGATGAAGCAAATATTCCAGAAGTGCTGGCGTTTCCATCGCCAGAAATATTTTTGTTAACCTCACTTTGGCTTGTGACTTGGCTTGTCCTCAACTCGTCCTGAAAAGGAAAGAAGGAGTGAAACCATGGTTAATGACATATCAATAGTATGTAAAGAAACGATAATATAGTAGTCACTACTCATATGTGCATGTATAGACAGCTTAAGTAACAAGATTTAATACCTCACAAAGGCGAGGACGCTTGATTTGACTGATGATTGATGCAGGAGGCATGGTCCGCCCAATCACCGCTTTTCCTGAAGTGTTATTCTTGTCATCTTTCGGAAGTTGAAAGTGGAACTCATGCTTATAAATGACGACTCTGGCAAACTGTCATCTATAGCTGAAAGAGTATATTTCTTGAATGCCTCAAGACACCCTGTCCAATACGTTAACCATCCACTTGATGCAACACCGAGCGATTGATAGATGGAAAAAACATCTGTCTGACAGAACAATAGAGCTCATGGCGTTTCTCAAGACTAATTGCCTCACAGCATCTATTAAAATCTGTGTCGATAGCCACAATAGAAGGCACACCTTGATCAAACCCAAACTGACGTGCAACCCGATGAGGTGAGTACAACATTACTCTATGCTCCAAGAATTCAGTAGAAGAATCACACCAATCGTGAAGCGCAGGCAAACCTCGAGGTGTACACCAGAGAACATATACTACTTCAGCTTCAGAAAGCTGCTCACCACATTCCATCAGATTCACTAAGGTCTTGGAACCCGAAGGGTAATATGTTGTGCACCACTCATATCCCTCCAATTCCTTTGTATAAGGGCGAAAGTCGACCTCATGAGCATCATCTATAATATCAAGTAATGAACCCAAAGGCTTTCTATCAACCCAAGCCCAAGCTCGAGGTTCAGGAGGATCAGGTTTTGCAACAGGTACACCTGGATATCTTTTGTAATGTTCGCTGAAAAACAAGTGTAGAAATCCCAAATCTACATTTGATACGATGATATATCGCCCCTTTGATCGAACTGAAGTCTCACTGTAAAGGTCCAAGCGCCGATATAAAGACCCTAAATAAAAAGGCGCCAAGGCAACTCGTTCTCCACGAGCAAGACGAATCGCCAAGTTAAAAAGTCGCGGACTGACACCTTTTCCTGGCCCGCCGGGAAACACGTACATGGATAACCAACAAGCGATGAAAGCTTCTAACTCATGCCTGAAATGAATTAAGTCATGAGTAAGGTTAGATTGAAGTGATGACAATCAAGCATAAATAAACAAAGCAAGGAACGCATACTTACTCGCATCCATACCGGGGGCCTTCGGATCGAGTCCTTTCGTGCTCAAAAAAATGTCTTATCCACGCACAAAATGATGCTTGTCTATGACTGTCTCTCGCTTCTTGTCTATCAGCTTCTAGTACTTCCACCAATTTTTCATCCTCTTCTGAAATCTCAGCTGACAATATCAGTTGACCCAGAACTAGGGAAACTTAGCAGTGTGCACACATCTTCTAAGGTTGGAGTAATCTCACCCCATGATGTCACAAAAGTATGTGTACATGTACTCCAACGTGCCAATATAGCTCGCCATGCTTCAACACTTTGAGAACGGATAACCATTTTAGAAGAAATCCATATAGCAAAATTGATCCCTGCACTTTCTAAACGAGACCTATAATGAGAATTCTTTACAATGTAATATACCCATGACTGCCACCCTTGCAATATTTTTTGGGTAACTAAACACTGTCTCTGAAAGGGGAAGCTCCTTTCTTTCATTTCTGAAACGTAAAATGGAATTCTCATCTATGTTCTTCCTATCACTTACTCGGGGCTCTGGTTGGATGAAATGAAATTCACCATCTTTGGGAGGATGAGCACACAAATCCCTCTTTTTGATATCTTTCCAGAAAAAATCATTTCGAATTGTAGCATCAAGCCATTTACTACGTGGCAAGGGAACTTTTGGCACATGACCTGAATTCGCCAATATTTCATTACTTTTGTCTGTATGGTTGCCACTGCGAAATCGACTCTTTCTATTTTCCTTCACCATCCTCAAGATGTTATTTTATGCGCACCTACATGATAAAGGAGTTATATGCACATACAAGAAAAGAGACGCTATTCGTGAACTCAAATATGCGGCATGAGACATATGCAACAAGTGTATTTAGCTACCACAGTATCTCATTCATTCACCAAATGATTAGGTGCCCAAGATGAGTAAGAATCCCCTCTTATAGTGGTGCGGTTCCAAGATCGTCGCATGGGCAAGTGAGACACAAATAACCGAGGAGAGCCTCTCTCATGGCGGTGCGGTGCCAAGATCATCATGTGAGGAATGGAACACGGACGCAATGTGCGGTTCCAAGATTGTCACATGAGGTTTGGGACACGCACGGCTGAGAGTGTCATCGTACAGTGCATGGTCTCAAGATTGCCATTTATGCGGTCGGAACACGGACAACAAAGAGCTCTGTCTTAAAAATCACGAGGCACCGTGGTCATTAGATGAATGAATGGAACACATGGTGAATGTGAATGTGAATGTGAATGATGGAATTGAGTATTCTTTTCGAATGTGTTCAGAAATCATTAACGATTGGTGGCACTAATATGACATTGAATAGGTAGTTTATAAAGCGAAAAACCATACTTGTAAAAATGAAGTCAAGCGGATGCACGGTGAAGATCCAACACTTCAATTTAGAGCCCTGCATGCAAGAAAATGAGATGAGTTGGTTTAACAAACAAGAAAGGTTTGGCTCATGCAAAATTTTACACACATTCTTTGACAAGTGCTAAACCCACTTATGTTAGTTCTACAAGACAAGGCATTAAATGGACAGAAAGGCATGAAGCACATATACAATTTCCCTATTGTATAGTCTTTCATGTTATTTTGGTATGCATAAGCAAGCCAAGCCTACACAAACTTAAAGGAGACACAACACATAAGCACAACATATAATAGAGGTCAAGGCCTAAAGTCTATTTTTGGGACTTGAGAGACTTTCTCATATGCTGACTATACTTGATGTATACAACTTTATTGAAAACAAAGCTTGTGGAGAGGTGGATTGGTATAGCATTTTAAGTGATGAAACGATCAAGAAACAGTACTAAAAGCTAGCTCTTTTGTTGCATCCTAATCAAAACAAGTATCTTGGAGCTGATGGTGCATTTAAGAGATTAGCTTATAACAACAAGAGGAATTCGAGTTTCTCAGCAAAAAGTTTAGATTCCCAGTTCTAACCCAACAACGCCATCTTAGTAAAGAAAAAGATCACTGCCTCCACATGTTTTCAGACAATCATACTCACCTTCCAACCAGATGGGCAAGAATCTGTAACACCATGGTCAAAACATCAGTGATGCTCCTAGCTGGATGGAGGATGATTCTCTCAAAGTAGATAGCCCTATTAAGAGAAGAAAGATTGATGATTATTTTAGTTACAGAAGTGAGGTGACACAGCAAATCAAAGTGTACTTGGAAATGTTACTGGAAAAAACGTTCATGGATTAAAAAAAATCGCTATTGTAAAATACTATGGCTGGACTTCTTAGTGTTCAACAGCACACGACCCGGATTCCTTACTTTCAAATTCCAACAGCAACAAGATTCGTCTTCAAATTCAAGCTGCAACTGAAAGTAAACGGTATTGTAAGGGGAATATAGATATATTGAGTAACAAGGACCGAACAACAAGACAAGCAAAAAAAAAAAAAAATATTGAAGGCCCTGATAGCACGGCTTTATGCATACTTGCTGCTGCTCGGAAAATTGAAGGCCTGGATGCCACTTGCAACAAATGTGGGTTCGTTGATGGTCTATTAGCAATCATTGTTGATCATGGACTCCGTACAGAGAGTATAGAGGAGACACGTATTGTGCATCAGAGAGTTTCTGAAATGGATGTGAGATTGCTCGATGTGAGTGGACAAATGGGATCTCCGTTCGTGGGCAATCTGATTGAATAAAATGAAGATGAAAGCAGAAAAAAAAAATATATATGAAGATGAAACAGAGAGAAGACAGACAAGGAAAAAGTAGGGCAATGAGGAAGATGTGTTTATAGAGATGTATATATATATAAACAGAACGTGAGCAAATGAGGCAAGGAAGTAAAAAGATATCTTGTGTGCTGGAATAAATGGGGCAATATATTGTACTAGGGCAATTAAATGGTGACATCTGGCATTACACAGCAGCAGTAGAACGAAAATTTGCAGGTTGCACCATCCACATAGCCAATTGTGTCTATCCCAATGAAAAAAAAAAAAAAAAAAACTACTGTAACCAGCTGGCATTACACAGCAGCAGCAGCAATATGTTTGCTGATATGGCTCAACAACAGGCTTCACCACAGAAGGCTGCCCTATTCAGAAATATTTTAGCTAGAAAAGGAAAAATAGTGTCAATGGCAGTTTCGTGATTTCGAGATGGCAGTTTCGTAATTTTGGAGAGTTTTGAATTTTTACCGAGCGAGACCATATTTTGAAGGGAAACGGCTCAACGAGCAATACTCATCAGCTTTGCTCATGCCCCAAGCCAGTTTTTGGCCAAATTCCTTCGTTTAGGCCTTCAAAACCGCGTTTTTACTATTTTTAGTAACTTTTCTTCATGTCATATCTTTTCATAGGATAATCCTTTTTATATGCCGTCTGTGGCATTAATCTCGTCCGCTCATCTATTTTCGCTCTAGGTATTATTTAGATAGGTTTCCTTTTTTGGTAAAAATTTCCTTTTTTGGTAAAAAAGCATATTATACATTCTAGGGTTTTACGGGAAGGTTCTATAATCTTCTCCAACGAACATCAACGGTGGAAGTTATAATTTACATGTTATGGGACTATATTTTATGGAAGATCAATGTTCAACATCATTTTTTCTGGAAGAAGCCCGAAGTGCTCCAATACCCTACCTTATAAGAATGATATATATTGCTCTTCACTTTGATTCGATTGAGACAAGTATGAATGATGATATGGTAGAGGGCTTCATAAGACCCAACTCAAGCAAAGTCTTTATTAGAAGAGCAAGAAGATTCAAAAAATCGATACAAGCTCAATCGGGCTCAATTTATGATAGTATGAACTATTCATGCAAAGTAAGCGAGGAAGATTTATGTCACAGACATAACATACTGTTTTGGGAGTAAAGGAATAGGATCACTCAAACGAACGAAAACAATGCTGTGAATAACAAGGGCGTGAAAGCCATGGCCAGATGGTCTTAAGCTTCTATCAAGATTCTACTCATTTAGGGTGCAACAGAGTTCTCAAATGCAAACAATTACTGGAAAGTTGGTTCGAAAACGACAAAGAGCCTTTATTACAGGCTGCAGCTTGTCGAGTATCTTAGCCTTTGTTCCTAAAGAAGGAGATTTATTTAACAATGTTGCACCAGATTCCTACATTGCAAGCCATTAAGAAATTAACACACCAAGCAGCAGTGCAGCTACGTTATAGCGCATATGCGCTGGATGAGACTTTTGTCATTCGAAAGGGCTTGAAATAATGCCCAAACCCCTCCGATGAAACCCGAAGGACTTTGGTCAGGAGGCAAAATGTAGATGTACAAATCTGATTACAAAGGCCTTGAGCCTAATTATTATTTGGATTTAACTATTTGGATTAATGTGTCAGGGCTTAAAGAGTTAGGCCCAATCCAATTAGGATGATCATGGGAGTTTTGGCATGGTCGGCTTGGAGTAGGGCCCGTTGGAATTGGCCTGCCCAATTCCAACCTTTCTCAAATTGGTTCACACACATTGCTATGAAGGCCTCAATGGGCCTGGGTCCATAAGGGAGCCCACAACCATATCCATAATGAGAGGGACTCATCCTGGCCGTTGGTCGTCTGTCGCATCCGACTGACGACATCGACAGCTGGATTCTCTATAAATACCTTAGTCCTTACCTCATTTGGAGAAGGTGAAATCTTGGACAAACGCCGTCGTGCTGCCGGATTTCCGTCTTGGTGAATCAAACACTTAATTTACTCAAGAACATACACGAATCCATAGTACTCAGTGAGGTTGGTGCTATTTAGCTCCCTTACCTGTCACACGTGTGTTAGAGCCTATTGAGATTGCATACTCCTCCTCCCTACACGATTCTCTCTTGATCATCCTATCACGTGTTGTTTCCCTAGGTCACGCGTAGCGCGATAGTCACGCGACACACACGTGATCGTTGCATCCGAATTCATACCAACACAACCATCATGCCTATCGTGCGTAATCGGTTAATTGTAGTAACTGAAACATTATTTGGTGACTCCACTAGGGAAGAGAGTAAGCTCCTGACAAGAATATCACATCCACGCAAGAGAGCTGAACAGGAAGCAAACCCCTATGATTAGGAGAAGGAAACTTTATGTGGTTGAGTAGACTCATACTATAGATGAAAATGCCACTACTGTAGCTATATAAACTCCCATAGTTGATGGTGCGCTCATGATGCGCACTATGCAAACGAATATTGAGGCTCTCAATCAATTTCTGAATGTTTTTAAGCAATTCCTACCTAGTATGGTAGAAGCTGTTACTGCATCGAGAAGTTCACTTCCCAAGGGTAACTTTGCCTACACCAGGTGTATAAGTGGCTGGAATTGCGCCAGCTACTATATCTCAGAAGGTACTTGCCATGAGGCCTTACACAATGTTTAACACGAGCAAACTACTATTCTTGTTGTTGAATCTAAGAGAAGACATCGGCAAGAGCCATTGCAGCCTTTACTGCCTCCAACTCTGAGAGATCCTAATAAGAATAAAGTTGCTTCAAGAAGTGGAAAAAAGAAGCCCAAGAGAAACTCCAAGAATCATGGGCATGGAAGGTAGTGTGAAAGCTTCGGATTACTTCCTACGCCAGTTTTACACCAGTGGTGTACCGCCCTACGCTGACGGCGTAGATGCCCTGAGCCGACAGTGTTCAACTTCCAGAAGCCAACGCTGATGTTCACAGAATCAAAACTTCTAACATTGGTCAACAATGCTGCCAGTGTTCCTTTATTAATTGCCAGTGTTCATTTATTTATTTCCAACATGACTTTTAAATTTTCTAAGATGTTTCTTTATATGTATTAGGTTTTTGTGAGGAAAGATGATTAGTTTTTGAATATCCTTGTTTGAGAATACTCTTGAGAGTGTTGTAAAACCCATTTGGGTGATTTGATTATTGAGAACAATTTCCCTATTTAATCTTTGATCTTATCAATTATTGTCTTTATATAGAATTGTGGCAAACATGTTATTTGAATCTTGTGATTCATTTGACAACCATGAGCAATTTATTGGTCGTGGATCCTATCGATCTATAATTTATTCGCAATCTAGTTTAATATTATTGTTTGTGGAATCTATCGAGTGACAATTTCATCTTTTCTTTTATTTATTTGCAATTTCAAACCATTCGAAACCCTAAAAATAAAAAATTAGATTTTTATATCAAGATCCGATTTTTATTGAAGAATTGTTGAGGAGTCCGCATTAGTTTGGTATCAAAGTATAGGTTCACTAAGCTTATTATTCGATACGGATTTCATACAGATTGTAAAAAAAAAATCTTTTGATTTCTTCTATTTTCTTTTGGAAAATTCTATTGTGGTTGCTTATTAAATACTTGGGAGTTCTTATTAAATACTTGGGAGTTCCACTATTAGCAGCTAAACCAAACAAATCCACTTATCAATTTTTAGTGGAAAAATTTAGCAAGCATATAAATCATTGGACAAGCAAAACTCTCTCATATACGGGTCATGTCCAATAGGTGAAAAGTGTGCTTTTCGCTATTCAAGTTAATTCTTCCTAAATGTACTATAAAAGAATTGACAATGAAGATGAAGCATAACCTATGAAATGGTAGTGATGAAGAGAGAGCAAAGGCTAAAGTGGATTTAAATATGGTGTGTAGACCTAAAACCCCAGGCAAACTTAATGTATCGAACTTAGTTGTGTGGAATGAAGCGGCTCAACTCAAACATCTATGGTATCTTCATCTAAATACAAATGACACTATAGCCATCTTAGGTATGATATGAACTCATCTATGGCATAAATAATTTGTCAATAAAGGTGCCATCAATAGCATCTTGGTATTTGAAAAAGTTCTTACAACTTAGACCTCTTACATGAAATCTTCTCAAACGGAAAGAGGTGAATGAAAATATTATATCTCTTTGGTAAAATAAATGGCATTCGAAAGGTATTTTAATGGATTAGTTGGAGGAAAGAACAACCCATCTGGTTTCCTAAAAAAAAGCACGCCTCTATGGTAATACCTAAGAAGGAAGGATAGGAATGGCCTATGGAGGAAATTTAGGAGAGAATTAAATTGGAAGTAGGAAGCAAATTGTGCCCAAATATACATTGTGAAGACAGATCGGTATGGAAGGATAATCTCTCCAAAAAACTTTCAATCAAAGAAGCCTATAGTTCCATTTGAGGAAAAAGAACAAGAGTTTCCAAGAATAATAATAATAATAATGGAGAAGGAGATGTTGTAACAAGACAGGTGTTAAGTTCTCTAATAATATTTTGATGATAACAAAAGGAAGATTAATTGTTTCTAAGTATGATTGAACAGAAGCTTATTCAGAACCTTTAATAGTTGTATAAATGAGTTTTTATAAAGTCAGAAGTTATTTCAGAAGGTTCGTTTAAGCTTTGATATCTAAAGAAAGTCTTTCAGAAGCATTTTCAGAACTTTCAGTGAAACTCATATATGCTAGTCAGAAGCATTTTCAGAATTTACGTTAGTAGACAAATATGCTTATCAAGCTAGTTAGAGGCAATTTCAGAACCTTCTTCAATAGAAAGATAAAGTTAACAGAACCTGTTTTAGAACCTTTAAAGCTAGATACGATTTTTTGTTGATCTTAAAAGTGATTAAAACTTTATTTTAATATTTGTCAAGACCCAGCTTTATTTGTCAAAGTATATTTGGGTAATATACTTGATGTATTACACTAAAGATAGATTTAATATCATTGGGATCAAATCACATCAAGATGTTTTCAAGTTTTTCTATATAGATAAAATAATTTGATTTTTCAAATTATTTTTACCAAAATGCATGAATTATTTTTTATGATAAAATTATCATGATGTTTCTCTATGATAAGATTTGTTATACAAGTAAAGATATGAAGGATAAGGTTTGTTATAAGAGAATAGGTCTTCATATTTTTTTAATATCACAACTAACTTTTTGGATAAATATTACAATATCAAGTTTGTTTGTTCAAATCTATCAAGAAGCTTATGACAAGAATATCTTGGTAACCACTGAAGCTTATCACGTCATACATCAGATAAGGAAGATTTGATTTTTGAAAATTCACCTAGATGATTATGTTTAGGAAAAGATATATAAAAAAAAGATATTGTTAGTTTTTTGTTTCTTTCATTTTAGAACATCCCGTGAATAATGATAACCTCAGTTTCAAATATGAAGAAAAGATCACGGTGGTTATAACAAGATTTCTTCAAGCATATCCAAAGTTAGGATTACAAGAGAAGATCTCGGTACATCTAATATCTTGGATGAAGATCATAATAGTTTATATCATTTCAAATTAAAATTAAAATTACAATAGAAAAAGAAGAGAAGATCACATCATATTTATCCATCTTTTCTTAACAGAAGAAGGTTTTCGAATTTTGCAAAGATAGCTGTTGGTGATTAAGAGATATATTTAAGGAATCAGAAGCAAAGACAAGAACAAGCATTCAGATTCGCATAAAAAGAAGAATTTCTTCTTTTAGAAAAAGCAGCCTACTCATATATTTTATTGAGTTTAATTTGTAGAGGAACTTTATATTCTTAATCCTCAAAGATTTGTTAGTTCTTGAGAAGTGTATGAGAGTTATCTATCACTATAGTTGAGTGTTAGCTAAGAGTTTAAGCTAAGGAGACTCAATAGTGAGACTTTGCCAATACAATGGCTTGATTGTACTCTCATTTGAATTTTGATATAGTGAAACACCACTGGTAAAGACAACCGAGACCCCGGCGTGGAGTTGGAAGAATGGACTGACGTATAAGGCGAAACCACTATATTTTGCTGCCTAATCTTCTAACTCTGATCTTTTAATTATTGCATTTTATTTATTTAGTTGTTCTCACGGTTTTCAACAATATTTTGTTTTTATTTAAAAGAGGCGAAAATTTTCATATAATAAACAATTCACCCCCCTCTAGATTATTTTAACAGGACCAACAACAGGAATTCACACAATTGCAAACAGAGGTTAATCAAATGCAGGAGGATGTTAGAAGAATCTTGGAAAGATTAAATGTGAGAGATAGGAGGAGCCAAAGCGGTTCAAACCATAGGAGACATTCTAGTGAAGAATTCGATGGAAATAGTGGAAGGAATAGAAGGCGGGGAGATAAAGATGAAAGACGAAAGGCAATAGAGAATATAAAATTGAAGATTTTGCCATTCACATGAAGTAGTGAGCCTGAAGAATTCTTAGATTGGGTGCCTAGGGTTGAAAAATCGTCCGAATGCTATGAATGCGATAAGAGAACCAAAGTGAAAATGGCATCACTAGCATTTTGAGATTATGCTAGTCTTTAGTGGGACAAATTACAAGCTGAAAGACACAAGGCAAATGAAGAAAAAGTGTGTTCTTAAGCACTAATGAAGAGGTTGATGAAGCACAGATTTGTTCTTGATTACTACAAGCAAGAATTGCTGATGGATTTACAGTCTTTAAGGCAAGGAAAGAGGAGTGCTGAAGAGTATGTGAAGGAATTTGAACCCTGATGTCTAGATGTGATATTCAAGAATCCACCTATGAGTCTATAGTTAGTTCTATTAATGGACTCAAATGGGATATATCCAATGTTGTTGAGCTTCAACAATATCAAACTCTTGAGGATGTAATTAAATTGGCTAGTAGGGTGGAAAGACAACAGCGCAAGAGGTCTCATAAATGACATTCTTACCATAAATCTGATGAGGATGAAAAGAAGGAGGAAGGAAAGGACAAGAACAAGGGAAAAGTAGTTGAAGAGAAAGCTCTAGAACAAAAGAAGAGTAGAAAAATCAAGTATTTCAAGTTTTTAGGGCATAGGCACATTGCTTCTCAATGTCCTAACAAGCAGGTTATGGTCATAAAGGATAATAAGATTGAAAGTGAGGAAGAGAAGCATAAGAGTAAGCATTTTAAGCCTCCATTGGAGAATGATGAAGACATGGAATATGCGGTTCAAGGTGAATCATTGATGATTGAGTAGGAAAAAGCTATTCTGGATCAGAGGACCAATCTTTTCTACATTCAGAGTTTGGTCAAAGGGAAAACTTGCTTGACTATGGTTGATATGGGCAGCTATGCCAATCTTGTTTCTCCTGGAATTGTTTCAAAGTTGGGATTACGATTGGAGCAACATCCAAAGCCCTATGCTCTTCATTGGGTTAGTCACCAAGGAGCTATTCATGTTCATAAGCAAGTGCATGTATCTATTTCAATTGGCGAATATTCTGATGAACTTCTATGTGATGCAGTACTCATGAATGCTACACATATGCTTCTTGGAAGATCATGGCAATGTGACCTTCAAGCTTTGTTTGATGATTACAAGAATGAATACACCATTCAACACCATGGCAAGAGATTCAAGCTGAAGCTTATGAGTTTTGAAGAATTACAGCAAGCCAAGTTGATGCATGTTAAGAAAACTAAGAGCTTGAAAAGCTTGTTTGCATGGACTAATAAGATGACTGTAAGCCCCTAGATTTTTCGATAATATTAGCAAACCCTAAGAACCGGAAGTAGAAATGAAACCCTAAAGTTAACCTAGTTATACGATTAGTCTAGTGGATCTAGATCCAGCACACCCGTGTTCTTAAACCCTAGAAAACAAAATTGAAATAATTGTGGAATATGGTTCGTAATAATATAGGGAAGCCTAAAAATATCAGATTTGAATTTTTCTAGTGTCCTTCGGATCCGATCGGGATCAGTTTTCGAAAACCGTGTCCCGGAGCACCGGATAGCAAAAGTATTCCGACAACACCAATAGATTCGTAAAAATATAATGTTTTCAAAAATATCAGTTTTAGAATTTTTCGGTAACTAAAAATAACAGATATAGGCTTTTTACGCGTATTTTCTATACTACCGGTATTTTAATTGTCTAGTCTACTATTCATAGTACTTTTCTACTATTCATTACTATTCACCCATCTCTACTTTTTCTTACACTCTACCATACCTATACCTTACAATTTACCTTTCCCATACAACTTTAATCACATCACACCTTACACATTACTTCTTTTAATACAAAACAAACAAAAAAATTAATTTCTCCCCCCAAGACCAAAACCGGCGCCCCCTATGCCCTCTTCCCTCTTTTTATTTCAATTTCAATTAATTTTAATTACACTAATTTCCACTCCAAAAATCTATAAATACCCCCTTCCTCTTCCATTCTTTCACACAACAAAAATTCATACTAAAACTCTCTCAAAATCACTCCACAAAATTCCTCTCCCAACATCTCTCTCAAGTTCTCTCTTTTCCTTAGAAAATCCATTCCCACATAATACTACAACCCATTCTTTTCTTCTTCAACCAACACATAAACTTTAGGTAAAACTTCTCTTATTTACTCATCATGTTCATATAACTTAACATGAGTTTAGTGTATGTTTCTTAGACTCATTGAGTTAAAGAAGCAACAATTTATTCATGTTTTGTTTTTGTTCATGTTCTTATTTTCTTTATGTTACTATTATGTTGATTTTGTTGTTATTATTTCTAATATAAGTATTATGTATATTATGTATATATATTTATTTAGAGCATATAAGCTCACTTGTTATCTATTTATTTTCAAGTCTTGCAATTTATTTATTTAGTTGTTTTATGCAATATTAAAACTAGTCTTTTTAGTCTTAGACTTGTCCATATCAAGTCAAAACAATTTTATTTCTTTGCTTTTCTTTTCTTTGAGGACTAGTCCATTCTTAGTCCCGGGATACCTTGATGAAGCTAAGGTTCCCAATACTTGACTTTACTTTTTATGCTCTTATTTATTTTATTTATGTTGTTTTTATATTTTTCATGATTACATATTCTCATTCATGCATGAATATGTTGTTATTGTCTCAAACATAATAGAAATGAGTTTTCTTAAAATAAGAATAAGAACTCTTTTTAAATATAAATTTTGTCACATAAGAAGTTATTTTCCTTAAGGTTTGAAATTTATCTTAAACAAATATTCTTCTAAAGTTAGATATGCTAGCTCAAGTTTCAGTAATAATATGTGGTTTTCACCAAGAAATACATAAAGTAAAGTTATTATAAAATCTCTTTTCAAAAAAATAAGAAAGTTTCTTTAGACCTAAACAAAGGATTTCTTATATTCAATTGTCAAAGTTTTCCACCAACACTAAAGTCTAAGATAAGTTTTCCAAAATTTACTTATAAGATGATTTCTTTTAAAAGTAGATATAACTATGAAATATTTAGAAAAACTATATGTTTCCAAACCACTAGAAATAAATTTATGAAAATCTTGAAAGATTAAAATTACTTTTGAATATTAATAACTAAGAAATGGAGTTAAAGGGAAGAAATACTCATTTATAATAATTTAGGAAATTTTCAAAGTAAAACTAACTTCTTTTCAAGTCTTAAGCTTATCTCACTTTCAAGACATGTGTTTTACAAAACCATTGATGAGACAACACCAAATTCATGCATATAGTTTGAGTTTATACATATATATACATAAATTCAAGGGATTTTTCAACCATACAATATATCTATATTTTGTACAAAAGCCTTTGAGTGAAGTAAAGTTTGAAAACTCTAGTTTTGAAGTTTGGAAAAATTTGTATCAAATCTGTACGCTTCTATTCCGAGACCCAAATAACTTCTTTTGATGAAATCGATATATAATATGCGAAATTTTGAGTTAAAATGAGCAAGTTATGGCCATTTTAAATTGGGATTTCCATTCCGTACGATTTTACGAATTCTTTAAGATAGAAGTATGAAACTTGAATAGATCTCAGATGAAATACTCATGTTGGGTATTTCTTTTGTTTAGGTGTCGAGGATCACGATCTTGTCTTCCCCGAGGATTACTTCGACTCTTAGAGCGCTATGGACGAGTGAGTTTCCTTTACGCTTATGTATTCGCGCATGTGCTTGTAGAATAGAGCACTAGATGTAGGAAAAGATAAAATTGATATGCATGTGGGATATTATGGGAATTATGTATGTGATTCATTGTGTGCGATCAATGAACGATAAGTATATCGGAACTCGATTTGTTATTGATATAAATGTTTCCATGTATGTATTGTTATGTGTGCAAATATTGTTTGATCGCTTTAAATGATTTAATGCCATATTGAAATCCCCATATAATAAATTGCTCATGCATATCACTTAGAATATCATTTCGAAGTTTTGCTACTACTCCTCAGCGTGGGACCGGAAAGGTAAGCTGCCTAGCTACATCTTGAGGGTTAGGACGTACGGGGAATACGGCCTCAAGGTGTAGCCGAGCCGGATCGATCACTTTGGGCATGGAAGGCTCGGGGACTAGTAGTACGGTTCGTTGGAACCCCAAGACACGCGCAAACTTGAGGAGGTTGTTCGGGACCCAGTTCAAAGCATTCCCTAACCACCGATGGAGGGGTAAATCCATCAAACATACGAAACCGGATAGTCGTATATAATGTTTGATCATATGATTGTTGCATTCATATGCTTGATTAATAAACTTGTTTGATTGTTGTTATGAGTACTATTGCGTAAGGAATATCTCACTAAGCTAGTCATGCTTATACTCCTATAGACTTTTGATATTGCAGGATTATCTTTTGCACCCGAGACCACCTTGATTTCCCGAGTAGAATCCTTATTTTTGAGAAGCTTTTGGAGGCAATCTATTTTGAAGTTATAGAGTAGATTTCTTCTAAAATCTTCTAGCTTTAGTTATGTTATATTTAGAACCATGTTATTATGAATTATCGGGGGAATGCCCCTTAGAAGCTGTAAGACTTTTATTCAATGAAATATATTGAGTGTTATTTTGTATGTTCTACTGCCAATGTCTTAAAATGCATTACTCCACTGGTCTCCCTTTGTTGTGAATGTACGCCTTGTATCGATATGGAAGCTTTCGAGTGACTGAGGTAGTCATTCTTAAGTTTTAATATTGTGTACGGCGGGCTGTCACGTTTAGGGTACCCGCTGAGACGTGACAATGACTGATTCCAATTACAAGCCCAATGTTTAGAAATTACATAATCAAGATTCGAAGACAAATCTTCTTCAACAGGGAGGCAATGATAAGAATCAAGTTGCTTCAAGAAGTGGAAAAAAGAAGCCCAAGAGAAGCTCCAAGTATCACAGGCATAGAAGGTAACGTAAAAGCTTTAGATTACTTCCTACGCTGGCCTTACACCAGCAGTGTAACCGCCTTATGTTGACAGCATAGATCCCTGAATCGACAGTGTTCAACTTCTAGAAGCCAGCGCTGATGTTCACTAAATCAAAACTTCTAACACCGGTCAACAATGCTGCCAGTGTTCCTTTATTAATTGCCAGTGTTCATTTATTCATTTCCAATGTGACTTTTAAATTTTCTAAGATGTTTCTTTATTTGTATTAGGTTTTGGTTAGGAGAGATGATTAGTTTTTTAATATCCTTGTTTGAGAATACTCTTGAGAGTGTTGTAAAACCCATTTGGGTGATTTGATTATTGAGAACAATTTCCCTCTTTAATCTTTATTATTATCAATTCTTGTCATTATATAGAATTGTGGCTAACACCATTATTTGAATATCGTGATTCACTTGACAACCGTAAGTGATTTATAGGTCGTGGATCCTATCAATCTATAATTTATTCACAATCTAGTTTGATATTGTTGTTTGTGTAATCTATCGAGCGACAATTTTATCCATATCATTTATTTATTTGCAATTTCAAACCATTTCGAAACCCTAAAAAGAGAAAGTTCATATTTCTATATCAAGATCCGATTTTTATTGAAGAATTGTTGAGAAATCCACATTAAATCCTACACTTGCTATCAAAGAACGGGCAAGGGTCCATCTTGGATGTTCCTCTTCCTCTAGATGCAATATTTAGCCACTTATGATTGGCATAGCTACGCCCCACAGCATTAACCCTACTCCTCAAGCGGGAATTAATACATCATCGCATCATATGTGACGAAGGAAGACTTTGAATAGTACCTGAGATAGGTGCAAGCTACATCTGCTATTAGTGTCATCAATGTGATGCTTCCATAGAGAAACTCTATCTCAAGGACTATACTAGTCCAAAGTTTATCAAATTCAATGGGAAATAAGGTAGTGTTAAGGAGCATCTTCTTAAGTTCATTGAGACTCTCGAAGTCTATAGACTTGATGATGACCTTAAGCTTAAGGAATTTTCTAAGTCCTTAACGGAAAAGGCATACTCCTAATATGTCAATCTCATCTTTGGCTCTGTTGATTCATGGGGGACTATGTGTAGAATGTTTCTCGAGAAATTCTTTGAAACTTAAGAACAAGTGACGTTGACCAACATGGGGCGTATCAGAAAAAGCCCAAAGGAAGATCTTATGGAGTACATTGAGCGTTTCAGGGAATGCTCTTTGAATATCTAGGATATGTGTGACGAAAGTGAACTCATCAAAATCTACATCCAAGATATGTTCACAAAGTATGTTATGCACTTGTAGAATTTGTCACTTATGTCATTCTCGATGTTGGTGGAGAATGTGCAAAGGATGAACAATTCGATTATCAAATAAAGGGTATTATACCCAATGGTACCTTAAAAGTGGCATTCCGCCACATATAATATTAAGACTTAAGATTAACTAGTTTAGTCATGCAAAAGTCTCGATATTATATGTAAGGCGTACAATACGGTAATAGGAGACGCAGGTGGAAAATGGAATTTAAGCAAGTAATATAAAGCATACAAGAATCTAGAAAAACATTAACCCACATAATATAGTTCTTGAGTTCATTACAAAGCCTTAAGGGCATTTCCCTACTAAATATAGTCCAAGGATCAAAACATAGATACTAGGTCTTTACATTAAAACTTAAATAACTTCACCAAAAGATTTTAAGGAAGTCTAATCTAAGTCCGTGATTGGATTTCCCCTAAAAGCTCCTAAAAAATGACTTACTCGAATAAATGGAGATCGTGGATATAAAAGTAAGTGCTCATGCACATACAAAAATCTATAGGGGTGTAAACGTTATGAGTTTAGTGAGAACATTCCTGGTTTTACATACTTGAAACAAAAATTTGTCAAACAAGTTTAATTATTCAAAAAAATCAAATGCAACAAACACATGAGCATACAAGACATATGGTTTTCTGGGAACCATATGTTGAATAAATTTACGCCCTTCATTCGAGGTTGGGTATACCGGCCAACTAAAGAATTTGTAGTTCTTACTTGCTACTAAACACTACCAATTATATGTAGATCTTACAGGGTACTACTCGCCACATGCATATACTACCGGTTATGCCAACCACCACTATTATACACTCGTCTCACCAAATATATAATAGCGAATGCAATGAGGCTCTACTCGTGAAGTGTATGAATCAATTTTATTAAAAGTCTAGCATTTAGTTATTTCATTAAAAAGGTGATCATACAAGTTTCAGACATTCCAACATAGTAGTAAAAATATAATTTATTATAAACACTTCAAAACTCGATATGTTTAACATCAATTCACTAAGCAATATAAATCGCATGCACTTTTCCATTTTATCTTTTTCCTAATTTTACTGCCATCAAACTACAAGCACAAACATAAGTATTGTAAAATAAGGGGAAGTTAACTCACTTGGCCATGTTGTGATAGTAGCTCCCTTAATCAAAATAACCCCCGGGGTAGCAAACATCGTCCTCTTCGTTTCCTAAATAAAGGAAATACCCAAAATGAGTATTCCATGGAATTCCTACTCAAATTTTCTAACTCTAGCTGCTAGTTGCGGTAAAATTCATATTGACAGAAATTCCAACTTAAAATAGTCACAACTTGCTCATTTTAACTCGGAATTTCGCATATTATATATCATTTTCTATCTACTCAAAATGATCTATCTATTTCAAAGGTAATTTTTATCAAAATTGGTCATTTTTAGTCCCGAAACAGAAGGGGATAGAATAGTTATGAAAATTCCCAGCTTTTATAAATACAATTTTCCAAACTTTTTTTCATCCAAAAACCTTTAAACAATTACATAGATATTTTTATAATTGAATATATATATATATATACTCATATTCTATGCACGATTTTTGTGGTGTTGTTTCAACATTAATTTTTCATAAAACAATTTGTCTTTCAAGAGTTTAAGGGATAGAAACTTTGAAAATTCCCTTTTAAGTTTTTGAAAAGAACTTAGAAATTCTTGGGTTATTAAAAGTGACTGTTTTCTTATTAATATTTTATTTCCTTACTTTTTCAAAGATAATTAAACTTTTGAAAACTTGGCCCTTTTTAAGATATCTATTAATTTTTATTTCTAGTGATTAGAAAATAAAGTTTCCAAAATTTTTCTTAAGTGGTTGATGATTTCTAATGTTTTAAGTCATGTTACATGTTCATTACCTCTTTGTGTTTATTTTCTTCTACTTATTAGTAATTAAGTTTATCATCTTTAAAACTTTCTTTCTTTGAAAAATTTTATTTATCTAAGTGAGCTTATAATCTAGTGAGTTAAGTTTATCTTAACTTTGAAAACTTGTCTAGTTCTTAATATTTGTTATAAAGATGGTAAAATCCTAATAAGCAAGTTTTTATGAGAGGTTTGTACAACAAAGAGTCATTAATTTTAAGTTCTAAACTATAGCTTTCATGTTAAAATTTTGAAAAGTGTATGTATCTACTTTAGTTAAATTCTTGAAGAATTCTTCGACACTAATACTTTAAAATTTATGATTAGCTTGTCTAAGCTTTTGAAAATGATTTATTAAAAACAATACTTAGGTTTTTTGTTGAAACATCCCTTGTTAAGTGACAAATATACATAAAAAAATTTAGTTTACTTTTCTTTATTAGAGAAGGAACCCATTTTTATTTTTATTGAGACAACAACATTTCACTCATGCATGAATATGATTATGTAGCAATAAAAAATGTAAGAATAATACATAATAAGATAGAAAGAGATATAATAAGAAAATAAGCATAATAATATGGTCAAGTATTGGGAGCCTTAGCTTTATCAAGGCAACCCAGAACTAAGAAAATACTAGTTCTAAAAAGAAAAAGAAAAGAAAAAGCATAATAACAATATGAACTTAATAGAAAAGCATAATAATAAAATCATAATATATGAATAAGAATAAAATATGAACATAATATTGCTTTCTTAAGCTCCATGGCTTTTTAAAAAACACACACTATGTTCATGCGAAGTTACATGAACATATGAAACAATTTATTAACAATATCATAGCATAAAAATGTATTGTATGAATAATGAATATATTGTTGCTTTCTTAATCTCTATGGGTTTTTAGAAAACACACATTATGTTCATACCAAGTTACATGAACATAAGAAAGGTTTATGACATTTAGCTATGGGTTAGAAGAAGAAGAAAAAATTGTAGAGAGAAAATTATGGAGAGAGATTTTATGGTGATATTTTGGGAGAGTTTTGGTAACGAAATGAAGTGTGTGAAACAAATGGAGGAAGAGGGGCTATTTATAGGAAAAGTGGAGAATAATGTAGATGTAATAAAATAAATTAAAAAAGAAAAATATAAAGAAAAGAGGGGAGGAGGGAGTTGGCGTCAAAAGAGAGAGAGAGAGAGAGAAAGAGTAAATTTTATTTTTTTGTATTCTTATTAATGAAAAGTAAGATGTGGGAGATGCGAAATTGTATTTGAAATGAAAAATATAAGAAATAGGTGTATAGGTAGTAAGAAAAAGTAGAGATAGATGAATAACAACAAATAGTAAGGAATAGTAAGATGAATAGTAGATAAGAGAAATTAATACCAATAGTTAAGAAAATACACGTAAAAGTGCGACAACTGATATTTCGAGTTATCAAAATATTATAAGACTCATATTTTTGAAATCTTTACACTATTACGAGTCTAACAGTGTTATCAAAATATTTTTACTATTCTGAGCCTTGGGATACGTTTTTTGACAGCTTATCTAATTCGGGTTCAGAACAATTAAATTTTAGCGAATTTGATCTTTTTAGACTTCCCTATATAATTACGAGTCATATTCCACGATTATCTCAATTTTATTATTATAGGGTTAAGAACACAGGATTGTTGAATCTAAACATTAGGGTTTATTATAGTTTTTGTTGACTTTTAGGGTTTTTGATTGACCTCTAATTCTAGGGTTTAAGTATAAAGTTAGCATGAAATTCAAGGGTTTAAAAAGAGGTAACCCAAATAAGAAGTGGCAACCATCGGTGAGCACTGCTTAAGGTGAAAACTTCAAGGGTGGCAAGAAACTCAGAAGAGATAACACTTAAGAAGTTCCACCTTCCCGTACACTATGAACAAAGTTCATGTTATCCTTGATCGATGGTTGAAAGATGGTTTCCTCATATTACCAAGAGTTTAGCAGGAACCTACTGCACAAGAGAAAGGAGATGCCAAGTTCTGTAGGTTCCATAGGATGGTGGGACACCCAAAAAAAGATTGTTGGACACTAAGGAGGTTTTTTAATGAGAAGGTTCGCAATAGCAAACTTGAACTTGAAGACAATGATGCATAGATGATGGATGATAAAGGCACATATAGTGAATAGCATTTTCTCTTTAGATAATATTAGCTATGTATTAGAGGTAAAAGATGTCTATTACTTACTCTTATCTTATAATTGGAAAGATAAATATAGTAAATGATAATAAAAATGTAATTTTTTTTCTCCATCCATCTTCTTCTATGCTCGCTAGTACCTATGTCTGAAGTACTTATGCTAATAAAATGTTTGTTTGAATCTTTTCATTATTAAATAATGCAAGCATTATAAGCACTTTGTAACTATAATGGTATGGCTACCATTGCTACCATGATGTGTTGCACTTACGGAAGTGATGATGTAGCTAACATTGCCACCACAATGAGTACATGGATATAGCTAACATCGTTTTCCAATGCTCTTCAATTGGGATCGAAGCGACCTCAGCTGTGACAAGTTGAAGCAACTCCACAATAGGCTTGGTAGCCAAAACGCCATTCTGCAAAATCAAGGTCGAATTGATCTCATCCATGGTTGATTGAAGTGATCACTCTACGGCAGTTGCTATTGCTTGGTAAAAGCATCTGCTTCTGAGCATGCGGTGGGTATAGTACCCATTTTTCTAGTATCTTATTTATGAGATCAAAGCGATCTTAGTAGTAAAAAAGTAAAGTAACTCCATAGTAAGCTTGGCAACTATAATACCATATTGCAAAATCGAGGTTGAAGTGACCTCATACATGGTTGACCTGTAAACCCCCAAAGTTTTGAGATTAATTTAAGCTTAACACCTAATTAGAAAGTCAACCGAAATTCCAAAATCAACAAAACCCGAGTCTTTTGCAACCGTTCAAGTCCGGCATTCCAGTTTAAGCAATCCTAGGAAAGTTAGTAAGTGTTTAGTATGTAGAATAGTTCGTAATAACCTAAGAAAGCTTTAAAATATCATATTAGTCAAACCGCGATTCGTTTTGAGCACAACTGGACACAGTTCTCGAAAAGCGTGTCCCGAAGCATGGATTAGTAAAAATATTCTGAATATACTGTTAGACTTGTAAAAATATAAGATTTTCAAAAATATCAATTTCATAATTTTTCGGTAACTAAAAATATCAGATATAGTAATTATACGTGTATTTTCTTGCTACCGGTACTTCAATTGTCATATCTACTTTACATTACATTATTTTCTACTATTCTACACTATTCATCAATCACTACTTTTTCTTACAACATACTCTTACAACCCATACCTCTATTTCTTACAATTTTCATTTCTAATGCAACTTCACATCTTTCATATCTTACTTTTCATTTACAAACAAAAAAAAAAAAAATTCACTCCCTCTCTCCTCTACATTTTGCACCGGCCCCCTCTTCTTTTTCCTTTAAATTGTTTTATTTCCATTTATTTAATTAACACAATTAACTTCCCACATTTTCCTATAAATACCCCCTCTTCCTTCCACTTGCTTCACAACTTCATAAACTAAAATTACTCTCCAAAAATCTCCACAAACTCTCTCAAGTTTCTCTAGTTTTCACTATTCTCTAGGTAATAGTTTTAGCTTTCTAAGGTTCATTTACTTAATATGAGATTAGTGTGTGTTTTCTAAATCATGAAGGTTACAGGAAGCAACAATAAGTTCATACTTCGTTTTTGTTCATGAATCTATATGTTACTAAATATATCTATGTAGCTTATATTATATATATATATATATATCTTTTAGAGTATATAACCTCATTTGTGTTGTAATTTATTTACTTTTCTTGCAATTTATTTACTAGCTTGTAATTTATTTACTTTCATGTTGTTTTGAAGACTAGTCTTTCTAAATCTTAAACTTGTCCTTATCAAGTCAAAACATTTTTTTTTTTTGGGACTAGTCTATTCTTAGTCCGGGATACCTTGATGAAGCTAAGGTTCCAATACTTGATTTATTTCTTTATAGTTATTCTTTTAAGTCATTATGTTTCCTTATGTTTCATAACCTTATGATCATATTCATGCATGAACATAATGATTTTTGTCTCAACAAAATAAATGAGGAAAGGTTTTCTCAAAATAAAGATTCTTTTCTAGAAATAAAAATAGGAAATAATTTTTCCTAAAAACTAAGGAGTCATCTTAACAAACTTATAGGAGTTCATATGAATTTTTATAAACATACATGACATAGAAAGGACTTTTTGAGTAAACAAAAGTTTTACTAAAACTTCACTTTTCATCAAGTAACAAGAAATTCCTTTCATAAAAATAAAATAATTATTTTTACGAAGATATAATTATTATTTTCAAGAAGTATTAGAAACTAAGGAAATAAAATCATTCTTTGAAAATTTAGAGGAAAAGGAATTTACTCATAACCTGAAATATTCTCTAACAAAAATAAGAAGAATTTTCAAAAGTTCCACTTTTCTTTAGAAGACTTTACTTTTACAAAAATTCATGGTTTGAGACAACTTCATTAACTTCATACATTTGATATGAGTCAATAAATATATTTGTATGCATTTCAAAGGTTTTATAAGCTATTATAATATCTATCTCTTCAAAATGAGCTTTTGTTAAAAGAAGGAATTCAAGTTTGTGAAAATTCGTGGTGAATCTGGTCACCACTTTTTCTAAACCCAAACAACTTAGTTTGATGAAAATAGTTTTAGAAATAGATAGATCTTCTCAAATAGGTAGAAAACAGTATATAATATGCGAAATTCTGAGTTAAAATGAGCAAGTTATGGCCATTTTAAGTTGGAATTTCCTCCAATTCGATTTTACCGCAATTTTAAGATAGAATTGGAGTTTTCAAGAATAGAAATTCTATAAAAAGCTCATTGTAAGTATTTCATCTTGTTTAGGTGAAGGAGGAACCGAAATCACTTTCCCGGAAGACTACTTCGATTAGGAGCTACCGACATGGAGTAAGTTAATCATTTACTAACTTACATTTCTTTGTGTGTGTTTGTAGGTAGTAGCACTAGAAGATAAGGAAAAGATAAAATCATTGTGTGATTTGAATTTATGATTGGTTGAATATAAGTTAAGAATATCGAAAGAGGAATTGATAATTAAATTGTGATTCTTGCATTGATATGATGAATATAGTTTTGATCACCTTTAACTTGAACTCAACATTATC
Organism: Combretum micranthum; assembly: GCA_024138025.1. Classification (NCBI taxonomy): domain Eukaryota; kingdom Viridiplantae; phylum Streptophyta; class Magnoliopsida; order Myrtales; family Combretaceae; genus Combretum; species Combretum micranthum. The sequence goes on along the minus strand of JAMXBD010001800.1, from coordinate 247,082 downwards.
TGGTTAAATTTATATTGAAAATAATTCATGCATATCATATTTATGAGTCACATTTGTTTCACTACTATTCTTCATGTGGGGAAACGAGGAAGTAGTAGTGGTGGCTAGTAGGAGTCGAAAAGTCTACATGGGCCAGTAGGAGCCGGAAAGTCTACAGGGCGAGCAGAAGCCAGCAAATCTGCAAGTATTGATGGTTGTATGAGCCTGTAACCTCCCAATCCCCACATGGAGGGCATAAAATCCATGCTACACATGATTTTCAGTTAATCTTGTGTATTTTGTTTGCTCATGTGTTTGGTGCATTTTCATATGATTGTTTAAATACTTGTTTGATTTATGAAAATGTCTTATAGATGGGAATTATCTCACTAAGCTAGATTTGCTTATACCCCTATAGCTTTTTGTTATAGTATGATTATCTTTGGTTGGTACGGAGGAGCCTCATATGCCAGGTATGAGCCAAAACCACTAGGAGTTTTGGGAGAAGTTATATGTATTTAGTTTTGAGCATAGACTTCTAAGAAAATCTCTATAGTAGGCTTATGTGATAGTTATGTTTACTTTGTTAATGGTTTAGTTGAATTAAAACCATTTAAGACAGGGGAATGCCCGTAAGATGATGTAAGAAATTGTTATTTAAATGAAGATTTCATGTTTATTTATATAAGTTCTTACTTGGTTTTATTATCTACTTAAATGTAATGCCCCTACTATCTTGGAAGCACGCCTTGCATGTGATATCGAAGCTCCTGCATGACGAAGGTTGTCATTCATTAGATTTACTATTATATGCAGCGGACTGCCACGTTTAGGGTACCCTCCGGGCGTGACAGTTTAAGTTGGTATCAGAGCGCAAGTTTTAGATAAAAGATAGTAGAAATAGACTTTGAGATAGATAGTAAGAAGTTAGAACTTAAGCTTAAGATTTGATCCTCTTCTTATTTTATTTGATAGCTAACCTTCCCCGAAGTTAAGGAAAAATCCTGAAATTTCCTTAAGGACCCAGATGAGACCTTTGTGAACTACCGTCTTAGGTTGAGAGTCCTATGTGAAGAATTTGCGTTAGTTAGAAGACCCCAAACCGCCCGAGAAATGTTTAAGCTATGGAGGAAAGGTTTGAAACATTCTTTATGGAGATGCTTACCCGGAGAACTAAGACTCGATGCCGTATGCAGACGAAGGTGGAGTGATGTGGAGGTGATCTATGTGGTGGAAAGGATGATGGTTTTTATGTATAGAGAGACCATGCTGCAAGAGATGACCTTTATCTTAAAAGCGAAAGGAACCCGACAAGACCCAGACTTTCAAACATGGAACAAGTTAGGACCCCTTTACATCTATGTGCATGATGAGTTGGCAGACCACAGTGACTGGCTAAAGGCTGACGCGGAAGAACGGTTCTACTAGTATGCTGTTTACAGACGTATTGTCCCCATGCCATCGGAATGTAGCACCCAACCAAACTCCATCGGAATGCAGCTGGATGTAATCCTAGACAAGGATTGCATCATGGAAGATGCCCAATGGAATGAAGGAAATGGAGAGATAGAAGGTGACCCCGAAGAAGACCCCGACAAAGACCCAGAACCTGAGAAAACATTGTCTGCATGTCTTTAGGAAGATAGTCCCCTGATTCCCAGTCCGGTACCTCCGCAAAGGTTGAGTCAGGATGTTTCCATGGAGACAGTTGCAAGAAACAACCTTGTGATGATCTTGGACCCCTGAAGAAGAAGGAAGGAGAGATAACCAACAATAGAGGAATGCTTTTGAACCAAGTGGATTTTTGAGGAGCAGGTCTCAAACCCCTACTGTAGCAGTAGCCCTTGAAGGAGGAAACCAAAAAGGACAGGAGGCAACAAACGACACCACCCAAAGAGAAAGGATTTCTATGAACGAAGAAGTATGGCCATCTCAAGCAGAGATCACCTCAAGGTATAGAGGAAAAAGGATGACCGTAAGTCAGTATCTGCGACAGTTTGTAAAAAGGCAAAAAGGTTCCTCTAGCCGAAGCATGAACCCGGCACCATCACCATGAGGAAGGGAAGATTGAGGAAGGAAGAAGTGAAGGAGCTGAGCACAACCCCAATGAGTCCAACAAAGCCTTTTTCCTAGGATTAGGATAGGCATATCCTTGCTTATAATTCGTGAATGTTCTTGCTTTAATGATTATGCTTTAAGTATTTCCTTTTCTGAACAACTATTTTTTGCTAAGAACGATTTTGACCTTCTCAAGGCTATGTAAGGGTTATCACCCTCTTCTGTTTTAATGAGAAGTACCTTATGTTTGATTTAATGATTTTTTATTTGATTGACTTAAATATTTCTTATGCAAATTTCCGATATTTCCGATCTTTTCCCCTTATAAAGATCTAAAACTAAGAATAATTAACAGACGAGGTAGGAGAGGTAGGAGACGTGAACGTCGCGCATCTAATAATGTCCCAGCTGAGCCAAAAAATCCACCAGCAGGCCAACAAGTGGCACCACCAAATCTCCCACAAAACCAATAAGGCGATGTTTAGGCTGTGATCAACCAACTAGCTTGATGCGATCTATAGAACCCTAGGTATATTAAACCTAGAACCCTATAACCGTAAGGGAATCAAATCCCCAAAGGACCATCTTGAACAAGCAATCATTCACCGGAACTAGACCCTAATCGAACCTGTCAATTGAAACCTAAGTTATCAAAGAAGAATTCCCTCAACCGTTTAGATTGAAGAAATCAAAGAGAGTTCTTTTGCAAAGAACCAAAGAGAGAGTTTTCCCTCAAAGAAGATTAATTTCAATTCAATATTGTCAAAATCTGATTTCTATATTTCATACTAGCCTTAATATATAGGCTATTACAAAGCAGTTACGTAACTGAAAAATCATAATTGTGGCAGTTATGTAACTGATAACGTAACTGAAGAAAAAACATAATTACAGCAGTTACGTAACCGATAACGTAACTGACAAAAATAAGTAAAACGACGCGACCTAATGAAAAGACGCGACTCAAAATTAATGAAAAGACTTGAAAATCTTCAATCCTTTGAATCCCAAACTATCCTATCAACTCTTTTGGTTCTCTTGGCTCTTGTTTTAATCTTTGAAGCTTTCATCATTGCACCTCTCATCCATTCAGATGGCTTGTTCAGCTTCAAATTGGACGGCTTAAAAATTGAGGCTTCTAGGATGACATCATTCCCTCCTTCTTCGAAAAGATTCGTCCTCGAATCTTTGTTTTTAGACACTTCTAAATTGCAACAAAGGAATTTAGATTGAGATTCTATTTCATCTTGATCTTCTTGAGGACTCAATTCTTTGAATCCCTGCATTGAGGAATCAATTTCACTAGAAAAAGAAAAATCATTAGTTGATAAACAAATATAACTCTCTAGTGTTTTACACTCTGATTCTTTTTCCTCGGTGCTCACCAAAGTGTTTTCATCACACTTTTCCTCACTCTCACGCTTGTGTTTTTCTCTCTCTCTAAAACTTTGAGCTATTGTCATCTGATCCATACAAGCCTCCAAAGGATTGAGAGAGACTAATTTCACCCATCTTTTGTTTAAAACAAAAGAATAACGATTATTTTCCTCATCATATCTGGATTTCCTCTGAAATTGCCATGGTTGTCCCAAAAGAATATGACAAGTTTCCATTGGTACCACATCACATAAGACTTCATCAATATACTTGCCAATTGAAAAAGAAATTAGAACCTGCTCATTCACCTGAATTTCTTCATACCCTTTTGACAACTTTAATTTATAAGGTGTTTGATGCATGCTAGTTTTCAAATTCAATTTTTCTACCATCAAGATACTAACAAAATTTGCGTAAGACCCACCATCAATCCTCAAACTGCATGTTTTGTCCTTTACATGGTTTACATGGCATCTAGTGTAAAATTTAGGATCACCAGAAATCTCATCAACATCATGCCTCAACAGACTAGATCTCACTTGCACTTTACTCATAATTATTATTATTTTTTTTTAGACAACTCAAACCCTAGATAGCAAAAATAAAACCCTCGACAACAAATCAAAGTCCTCTCTCTTTTTTTTTTTTTCAAATCCAAATCGAACCCTAAAAATCAAAGCTTTTTTTTTTTTTTTAAACCCTAGATCTCAAGATTGCAACTTTCTTTGTGTATATGAAACCATAATCTTAAAGATTGCAATTTTTTTTTTTTTTTTACTTTTGAATTCTAACAAGACAATCAAAGAACAAACAAATAATTGAAACAGTAAATAAGATAAAGGATAGTTTTTTTTTTTTTTACTTGATTCAAGAAGTCGAAGCTCTGATACCAAATGATACGAAAAACCTTAGGTATATTAAACCTAAGACCCAACGTTCTTCAAATGAAATTTCACCCTAAGGACCGTCTAAGAAACCTGATGGAAAACCGCGACCCATTGCCTATATGGAGGCAAGAACCTTGGTATGGTCGTAGACGCCACAACCAGTGATGGCAAACCGATTGATAAGTCAAAGGGGTTGAACGCCACGGGAAACTCCCGATAAGTTCATAAATAAGTTCTTTCCAGAACTCAAAGAGAAGAAACTCTCATATTTTCATTATCAAAGATATCTATCATATATGTTACATCTCATAGATTTATATAGGCTTTTAATTAGCCTAAAAACTAAGCTACAATAAATAAGGAAAAATAACCTATTAATGACTCATAGGAATATGTAAAGACAAACTTGACAATAAACAACCTATTAATGACTCCTAGAAATATGTAAAGACAAACTTGACAATTAAACAAGAAAATATGAAAAGACATCAAAAAGACATAGAAACTTAAATATCCCTAAGAAAATAATAAATATCCTAAAAAGACATAAACTTAAATATGATATGACGCCATCTGATTCTCATCATTCCCTCCTTCTCGAAAAAGATTCGTCCTCGAATCTCCAAACTGATGCGAACCACAAGCGACCTGCCTTGAGACCCAACATCAATATGCTTGAAAACATCGTTCCTCTTTCTCGAAAAAGTTTGGTCATTGAATCTCCAAACTGATGTGAACCACAAGCGACCTGCCTTGAGAGCCGACACCAATATGCTTGGAAACTTCTATCACAAAAATCTGACTAGATTGGTAGGCGACAAACCTCAATTTTTTTTCTCTTCTCTTCTTCCTTTATTTTTTCAAATAAAGATACAAGCAGGATATGAACGACTCGAGTTACCTCTTATCGAACTGGATATAGATTCTTAGAATACCAAAAGCTCTGATACCAAATAATACGGAAAACCTTAGGTATGTTAAACCTAAGACCCAACGTTCGTCAAATGGAATTGAACCCCAAGGATCGTCTAAGAAAACTGGTGGAAACCGCGACCCATTGCCTATATGGAGGCAAGAACCTTGGTATAGTCGTAGACGCCACAACCGGTGATGGCAAACCGATTGATAAGTCAAAGGGGTTGAACGCCACGAGAAACTCCCAATAAGTTCATAAATAATTTCTTTCCAGAACTCAAAGAGAAGAAAATCTCATATTTTCATTATCAAAGATATCTATCATATATGTTACATCTCATAGATTTATATAGGCTTTTAATTAGCCTAAAAACTAAGCTACAATAAATAAGGAAAAATAACCTATTAATGACTTATAGGAATATGTAAAGACAAACTTGACAATTAAACAAGAAAATATGAAAAGACATCAAAAAGACATAGAAACTTAAATATCTCTAAGAAAATAATAAATATCCTAAAAAGACATAAACTTAAATATGATATGACGCCATCTGATTCTCATCATAGCTGGTTTAGTTAATAACTTTTTGCAACATGCACAGAACATGCCACTACTAGCCGCCAATGCATCGGAAGCAACAGTTGAGGCACCAGCACCACCAAAAGCTGAATCTCAAACTGTTCCTTTACCAGCACCACCGCCACCTCGACCTTACCAAAGTTCCTTGCCTGACTTCATCAAAAGTAATTGATACTTTGACGGGAGTTTAGGAAAGCCAAATGAAGCGGAGAACTGGTTAGCATAGATAGAAAGATCGTTTGCTGCATATGAAATGCCTCATCATCTTCAGTTGGATTATGGCACTTACATGTTAAGATTTAATGCCGAAGTGTGGTGGGAATCTAAAAGTAGAGAATTGCTACCACCGGTGACCTGGGAAACCTTCAGAAGGGAGTTTTTGGAGAATTATTTTGTTGGAAGTTTGAGGGTACAATACAGTGGAGATTTCCTTCACATATCTCAGAAAGGAAGGACAGTGGAACAATACAAGGCTGAGTTTAGTCGTCTACTCCAGTATGCGTCGGAATCCTTTAGGCACAGTGAAGAGCTAAAGAAGAAGTCTTCCTAAGTGGCCTGAATGAGGACTTAAGGATGCGTCTGGAGGAGTTGGATTTAAGGACCCTCCGTGAATTGGTAGAAAGGGCTCGCATTATAGAAGAAGCTAAGAAGAGGAAAAGTAAAGCACCTGAAAAGAGAACCTTTATGTTCAGAAAGAGGACTCAAGATAGTTACAATCCCAGTTTTCAAAACAAGAAGTTTAAACCCTTCAACAGTTACAGAGGAAGTGCTAGTAGTAACAAGGAGGCATCAAAGGTCAAAGTGACATGCTAGAAATGGAAAGAGAAACATTATCCGAAGAGATGCCCCTTTCTTCAACACAAATGCTATTTTTGTAGAGACCCTAGCCACAAGATCAGTGACTGCCCAAAGAAGGCTTCCACCGTTTGCTTTGTATGCAAGCAAACTGAGCACTTCACCAATGAATGCCTACAGAAAAAGAATGCCCTAGCTAGACCATTTGGTTCAATGGGAAGAGCTACATCGGTGAAGAATAGAAGTGGAGGAAACAACTCGAGCCGTTCTGGAGCAGCTGTCCATGGGATGAGAATTTACAACTTGGAAGGGCAGTGGGTGTGTGAAGAATCGGACGATGAAGGAGCTGAGTTAGCCGCCATGGATGGATATTGTGGCCCAGATTTTGGACTGGTGACAGGTTAGAATCATAAACTCCTTTACCTTTGATGCAAGTTATTAAATACCCTGCATTAAATTCTCAATACTAGAAGTATAAAGTTTCATACCAGCAAATAGCTTAAGTATACCAGTTTCATGATTAGTATAAAAATTCGGGTGCAGGTCACATACGCATAGCTAGCCAAACTGCTTATGCTTTGTTTGACACAGAAGCTACGTATTCCTTTATTACCGTTAGCCTGGCTAAACAATCTGGTTTACCCATAGATTCTATCGCTACCGGTTTTCGAGTTAAGACCCCCACCTAAAGCATAGTAACAACTAAGGAAATGCTAAAAGATTATCCCATGGAAATATAAGGATGTTATACTAAGTGTGACCTAATAATCTTGGAAATGAGCAAATATGAAGTAATCTTAGGAATGAGTTGGTTGACATCTGTTAAGGCTCTAGGGGATTGTAGACACAAAGAGGTGAAGTTTAAAGATCAGGATGAGTGTGAAATAGTATTCAAGGGAGAATCTACGGTGAAGTTGAACTCATTTGAGTTAATGGATGATGAAGAAATCAGCTTACGTAACATAGATGAAGAAGAGAATGAAGAGGAGAAACCTAAGTTAGAATCCATACACGTGGTTAAGGAATTTCTAGATGTATTTCCTAACGAATTGCCTAGATTACTACCCAATAGGGAAATCGATTTCGAAATCGACCTATTGGTAAACACGGAGCCAATATCAAAGGCACCCTACCGAATGGCACCAGTAGAGTTGAAGGAGTTAAAAACTCAGTTGCAAGACTTGCTAGACTGAGGTTTCATTCGACCAAGTGTATCACCCTGTGGAGCACCAGTGCTGTTTGTGAAAAAGAAGGATGGTTCTATGCATTTGTGCATTGATTATCGAGAGCTCAATAAAGTCACCATCAAGAATAAGTACCCTCTCCCAAGAATAGATGATCATTTTTACCAGGTTCAAGGAGCTAGCGTCTTTTCAAGAATTGATCCACAATCAGGATATCACCAGTTGAGGATTAAACCTGAGGATGTACCCAAGACAGCTTTTAGAACTAGCTACGGAAATTACGAGTTTCTGGTAATGCCTTTTGGTTTAACTAATGCACCAGCAGCTTTCATGGACCTCATGAATCGAGTATATAAACCTTTGCTGGACAAGTGTGTGATAGTCTTTATAGACGATATTCTAATCTACTCCAAGACAAGAGAGCAACATAAGGAACACTTAAGAATGGCATTACAGACATTGCGTGAGCATATGTTGTACACCAAGCTGTCTGAGTGTGATTTCTGGTTGGATAAGATATCCTTCCTAGAACATGTCATATCTGGAGAAGGAATATCGGTGGACCTTGAGAAGATCAAGGCAGTGATGGATTGGAAACAACCTAAGACTGTTATTGAAGTGAGAAGTTTTCTCGGATTAGCTGGATATTATAGGAAATTTGTGAAGAATTTTTCCACCATAGCTAAACCCCTAAAGCAGTTAACTCAGAAGGATGAGAAGTTCATTTAGACAGATAAGAGAGAACAAGGTTTCCAGGAATTAAAGAAAAGGCTTGTCTTTACCCCAATTTTGGTTCTACCAGACCCCGAGAAACCTTACACAGTGCACAGTGATACTTCTAGAAATGGCCTTGGATGTGTGTTAATGCAAGATGGAAAGGTGATTGCTTATGCCTCGCGACAACTTAGGCCTTATGAACATAATTACTTCAACCATGATCTAAAGTTAGCCGGCGTTGTGTTTGCACTTAAGTTATGGAGACATTACCTGTATGGGCAAAGATGTGAGATCTACACCAACCATAAGAGTCTCAAGTATCTATTCACGCAAAAAGAGTTGAATATGCGGCAAAGGAGATGGTTGGAACTCATCAAAGATTATGATTTTGGAATAAACTACTGCCCTGGACGAGTAAACGCAGTCGCAGATGCCTTGAGTAGGAAGAATTATGGGGAAGTAGCTGCTTTGCTCACAGACAAGAAGGAGCTAATCAAGGAATTTGAAAAGATGAGTATTGAGTTCATAGGGCAAGATGTGGTAGCAGAAATCGCCAGCCTAGTCATAGAACCCACCTTAGTGGAAAGAATCAAAGAAGCTCAATGATATGACGAGGCAATTCAGAAGATTAAGGGAGAGGTACAAGAAGGAAAATACACAGATTTTACGATAGATGAAGATGAAGTGCTGAGAATGAAAGAAAGATTATGTGTTCTAGATGATGAAGATATGAGAAAGGAAATCATGAATGAAGCACACCATTCAGGATATACCATGCATCCAGGAGGAACTAAAATGTATAAGGACCTGAAGAGCCACTATTGGTGAGATGGTATGAAGAGAGATGTGGCCGATTTTGTGATGAAATGTCCCACATGCCAACAAGTGAAGGAGGAACACCAAAGACCTGGAGGACTTTTGAAACCTCTATCGATACCCGAATGGAAATGGGATCAAATCACGATGGATTTTGTGTGTGGATTACCAAGAACGCCTGCAGGATATGATGCTATTTGGGTCATAGTGGACCGATTGACAAAGACAGCACACTTCCTTCCAATCAACATGACGTACTCCATAGATAAGTTGGCAAGAATATACATAAAGGAAATAGTACACTTGCATGGAGTGCCTGTTAGAATAGTCTCCGACAGAGATCCAAGGTTTGTGTCTAAATTTTGGACAAGCTTGCAAAAATGCATGGGAACAAAGCTACATTTCAGTACTGCTCATCACCCCCAAACAGATGGTCAGTTGAAGAGGACAATACAAACTTTGGAAGATATGTTGCGAGCTTGTGTGATAGAGTTCAAGGGTAGTTGGGACGCACATCTACCATTGGTAGAGTTTGCCTACAACAACAGCTACCACTCCTCAATCTAGATGCCACCTTATGAAGCGTTGTATGGAAGACGGTGTCGATTACCTTTATTTTGGGACGATATAGAGAAGTTGAGTATTGGACCTGACTTGGTATAGGATGCGGCTAATAAGGTGAGGGTCATTCGACACAAGATGAAGGAAGCACAAGATCGACAGAAAAGTTGGGCAGATATGAAAAGACGAGTACTCGAGTTTGAGGTTGGAGACCATGTGTATTTGAAGATAAATCTCATCAAGAGTATTCACAAAGTTCAAGCACAAGGAAAGTTGAGCCCACGATATATTGAACCTTTTGAAGTACCTGAAAGAGTAGGAGATCTTGCCTATCGTCTGACCCTACCTCCTAACCTATCAGGAATTCATAATGTATTTCACGTATCGGTTTTACGGAAGCATGTGCCAGATCCAAGCAGACTCACAGAGCTAGAACCAGTTCAGTTAAAAGAAAATCTCACATACGAGGAGCACCCGATTCAGATCCTAGATCATAAGGTGCAAAAGCTTTAGAACAAGGAGATCAAGTATGTGGAGGTTCTGTGGAGAAATCACTCACATGAAGAAGCAATCTGAGAGGCCGAAAGCGACATACACCAGAAGTATCCAAAGTTGTTTAAAGAATCAGGTATGAACTTCAAGCTTTGAGGACAAAACTTTCTTTAAGGGGGGTAGGTTGTAAACCCCTAAAGTTTTGAGATTAATTTAAGCTTAAAACCTAATTAAAAAGTCAACTAGAATCCCAAAGTCAACAAAACCCTAGTCTTTTGCAACCGTTCAAGTCCGGCATTCCCGTTTAAGTAACCCTAGGAAAGTTAGTAAGAGTTTAGTATGTAGAATAGTTCGTAATAACCTAAGAAAGCTTTAAAATATCATATTAGTCAAACCGCGATTCGTTTTGAGCACAACCGGACATAGTTCTCGAAAAGCATGTCCCGAAGCTCGGATTAGTAAAAATATTCTGAATATACCGTTAGACTCGTAAAAATATAAGATTTTCAAAAATATCAATTTCATAATTTTTCGGTAATTAAAAATATCAGATATCGCAATTATACGCTTATTTTCTTACTATAGATACTTAAATTGTAATGTCTACTTTACATTAGACTATTTTCTACTATTTTACACTATTCATCTATCTCTACTTTTTCTTACAACCTACTCTTGCAACCCATACCTCTATTTCTTACAATTTTCATTTCCAATACAATTTCACATCTTTCATATCTTACCTTTCATTTACAAAAATACAAAAAAAAAAAAATTTCACTCCCTCTCTCCTCTACATTTTGCACTGGCCCCCTCTTCTTTTTCCTCTAAATTGTTTTATTTTCATTTATTTAATTAACACAATTAACCTCCCACATTTTCCTATAAATACCCCCTCTTCCTTCCACTTGCTTCACAACTTCCATACACTAAAATTACTCTCCAAAAATCTCTCCACAAACTCTCTCAAGTTTCTCTAGTTTTCACTTCTTCTCTAGGTAATAGTTTTAGCTTTCTAAGCGTTCATTTACTTAGTATGAGCTTAGTGTGTGAATCTAATTTCTTTATGTTGCTTTTATATATATGTTACTAAATATATCTATGTAGCTATATATATATATATATATCTTTTAGAGCATATAAGCTCATTTGTGTTGTAATTTATTTACATTCCTTGCAATTTATTTACTTTCATGTTGTTTTTAAGACTAGACTTTCTAAGTCTTAGACTTATCCTCATCAAGTCAAAACATTTTCTTTTTCTTTATGGGACTAGTCTATTCTTAGTCCCGGAATACATTGATGAAACTAAGGTTTCAATAATTGATTTATTTCTTTACTAGCTTATTCTTTTAAGTCATTATGTTTCCTTATGTTTTCATAACCTTATGATTCATATTCATGCATGAACATAATGATTTTTGTCTCAACAAAATAAATGAGGAAAGGTTTTCTTAAAATAAAGATTCTTTTCTAGAAATAAAAGTAGGAAATAATTTTTCCTAAAAACTAAGGAGTCATCTTAACAAACTTAGAGGAGTTCATATGAATTTTTATAAACATACATGACATAGAAAGGACTTTTTGAGTAAACAAAAGTTTTACTAAAACTTCACTTTTCATCAAGTAACAAGAAATTCCTTTCATAAAAATGAAATAATTATTTCTATGAAGATATAATTGTTATTTTCAAGAAGTATTAGAAACTAAGGAAATAAAATCATTCTTTGAAAATTTAGAGGAAAAGGAATTTACTCATAACTTGAAATATTCTCTAACAAAAATAAGAAGAATTTTCAAAAGTTTCATTTTTCTTTAGAAGACTTTACTTTTACAAAAATTCATAGTTTGAGACAACTTCATTAACTTCATACATTTGATATGAGTCAATAAATATATTTATATGCATTTAAAAGGTTTTACAAGCTATTATAATATCTATCTCTTCAAAATGAGCTTTTGTTAAAAGAAGGAATTCAAGTTTGTAAAAATTCGTGGTGAATCTAGTCACCACTTTTTCAGAACCCAAACGACTTAGTTTGATGAAATAGTTTTAGAAATAGATAGATCTTTTCAAATAAGTAGAAAACGGTATATAATATGCGAAATTCCGAGTTAAAATAAGCAAGTTATGGCCATTTTAAGTTGGAATTTCCTCCAATCCGATTTTACTATAATTTTAAGATAGAAATGGAGTTTTCAAGAATAGAAATTCTATGAAAAACTCATTGTGGGTATTTCATCTTGTTTAGGTGAAGGAGGAACCGAGATCACTTTCCTGGAAGACTACTTCGATTAGGAGCTACCGACATGGAGTGAGTTAATCCTTTACTAAGTTACATTTCCTTGTATGTGGTTATAGGTAGTAGCACTAGAAGATAAGGAAAAGATAAAATCATTGTGTGATTTGAATTTATGATTGGTTGAATATAAGCAAAGAATATCAAAAGAGGAATTGATAATTAAATTGTGATTCTTACATTGATATGATGAATATTGTTTTGATCACCTTTGACTTGAACTCAACATTATCTGGTTAAACTTATATTGAAAATAATTCATGCATATCATATTTGTGAGTCACATTTGTTTCACTATTATTCTTCGTGTGGGGAAACGAAGAAGTAGTAGTAGTGGCTAGTAGGAACTAGAAAGTCTACAGGGCGAGCAGAAACCAGCAAATCTGCAAGTATTGATGGTTGTATGAGCCTGTAACCTCCCAAACCCCGACATGGAGGGCGTAAAATCCATGCTACACATGATTTTCAATTAATCTTGTTTATTTTGTTTGCTCATGTGTTTGGTGCATTTTCATTTGATTGTTTAAATACTTGTTTGATTTATGGAAATGTCTTTTAGATGGGAATTATCTCACTAAGCTAGATTTGCTTATACCCCTATAGCTTTTTGTTATAATATGATTATCTTTGGTTGGTACCGAGGAGCCCCGTATGCTAAGTATGAGCCAAAGCCACTAGGAGTTTTTGGGAGAATTTATATGTATTTAGTTTTGAGCATAGACTTCTAAGAAAATCTCTATAGTAGGCTTATGTGATAGTTATGTTTACTTTGTTAATGGTTTAGTAGAATTAAGACCATTTAAGACGGGGGAATGCCCCTAAGATGATGTAAGAAATTTTTATTTAAATGAAGATTTCATGTTTATTTATATAAGTTCTTGCTTGCTTTTATTATCTACTTAAATGTAATGCCCCTACTATCTTGGAAGCACGCCTTGCATGTGATATCGAAGCTCCTGCATGACGAAGGTTGTCATTCATTAGCTTTAATATTATATGCGGCGGACTACCACGTTTAGGGTACCCTCCGGGGTGTGACATGATTGAAGCGATAACTCTATGGAAGTCGCTATTGCTTGGTAGCAGCATCTGCTCCTACACATGCGGCGAATGTAGTACCCATTTTTTTTGTAACCTTATTTGCGAGATCGAAGCGATCTTAGCTGTGGTGAAGTGAAGCAACTACATAGTAGTCTTGGTAGCCGAAATGCCATTTTGCAGAATCAAGGTTGAAGTGACCTCATCTATGGTTGATCAAAGTGATCACTCTATGAAAGTCACTATTGCTTGGTACAAGCATTTTCTCCTGAGCATGCAATAGGTGTAGTACTCATTTTTTTTGCTACCTTATTTACAAGATCAAAGTGATCTCAACTATGACAAGATGAAGCAACTTCACAATAGGCTTGGCAGTCGTAAAGCCACTTTGCAGAGTTGAGGTTGAAGTAACCTCATCCATAGTTGATCAAAGCGATCACTTCATGATAGCCGCAATTGTTCAATGGAAGCATATGCTCTTGAGCATGCGACGGGTGCAATACCCATTTTTACAACATCTTTCACGAAAACTAGGTGACCTCAAGTGTGATGAGTTGAAGCGACTTCATAGTAGGCTTGGTAGCCATAACACCAATTCTTGAAATTGAGGTCAAAGCGACTTTATCCATGCATGATCGAATCAATCACTTCATAGTAGTCGTAACCGTCCCATAGAAGTATTTGCTTCTGAGCATGCGACAAGTACAATGTCCACCTTTGTAACATTATCCTTATGATTGAACCTGTACTAACTGTGATAGATCAAAACAACCCTATAGCTAGCTTAATAGTTATATGACCTTTCTACATGGTTAAGGGTTGAAGTAACTTCATCAATAAGTGATTGGAGAGAATATGTCGTGGCAACTATAGTTGCTTAGTAGAAGCATGCGCTTTTAAGTATGCAACAAGTGCAGTGCCCCTCTCTACAACTTAATATAATCATATGATTAAACTACAGTTAACCTGCAAACTTGAAGTGAGCCTACGACAAGCATGACATCTATAAGACTAGATCATATGATCTTAAGAGTTGAAGCAACTCCTAGAAGGCACAAATAGTAAGTGATAGTTTGGTGTGAGTTGCTGCCTCGCATATAATGACATGCCATCAACTGGAGAAGAATAAGTTGATACCACAAGAAGTATTTACCTATCTTTGAGAACAACAACTTTATACAGGCACTAGAGTGTTAAGCATGCTCAAGTGATGTATTTATCTTGGTATTCATAGATGATGTACCTATCTTTGTGCTCATAGGCAATGCACCTCCAACACGAATAGAATAGCATGTTATGATGAGCAGCTCATACACGCATGTGAGTAGGAGGCAATGTGATGAGGATTTGATACACACATGCGAGTACAATGTTCACTTGATGATGGCCGACATGAGTTACCCATAGCTTGAAAGCTACCATGTCACCCGATATTGGTGACAACTTTTAGAGTATGCTTGATGGTAAGGATGTGGAGATAACACTAAGGTTATTCCAACCCTTGCAGAGTAGTGACATGGTTTACTGGTCAAGTTGATTCTTGATGGCAGAGCGATGATGCCTTACTACTAAAATGAACACGCCCTGACATAATGTTCATGACGATGTGGAATGAACATTTGTTGGTGGAGTAAATACTCACTACCTACGTAGTGATACTTTGTTGTTGGAGCATCCAATAGAGAATGATAGAGATAGAATAACAAATAAGCCTGCCATGAGGCCTAGTGAGAATGGGCTTGAAGATCCGCATGCTTGTATTAAGACTAGAAGAGGCTGAATGGCAGAATAACACAACTCAACTCATAAGTCTGTGCTAAAGGTTAGGTGCCAAAGCAACACAAGATTACCTGTGGGCCCGTGTCAAGTCTAGTAGAAAATGAGAGGGTTAGAACAACAGTTAAGTCTATTACAAAGCCCAGAAACAATAAAGTGAAATTTTACCAACCTGCAAGAGGATCAAAACACATTAGGAAAAAAAAAAAAAGGAAAAAAGCAAGAACTCGCAAAAATACACACTCGCGAATATATCTTTTTGTTGTGCGTGTATGTGAAAGACGAGAGAGATTCGTACCTTGAACTGTTGCTTTCTTGGAAAAGGAGTGATACAAACAAGAACAGAGTACAAAGAAAATGCAAACAGGTTTGTATGACAAACAAGTTCTTTTTTTTTTTTTTTTTGGCAAGGATCTACTGTGCCAAGAATGCTCAAATTAATCTAATTCAGGTACGGACACAGTCAAGGAAACACCTTATGTCACAATTAACAATCAGGCATGAATATATATATATATATATATATATTATCAAATCAGAATGTGTTGCTTTATATGTAGTGATTTGGCCAAAGATATACATAGATCTATATATATATGTAAAGAGTTTCGTTAATGTCTTCTGCGAAACAATGCTTTCTATTGCGAATATACATACGTGTAATGATAAAAAAAAAAAAAAACCGGAGATTTACACTCCTTGTCAACTACAGCCGGTGAGACTGAAAAAATAAAGAGGAGACAAAACAAACCTAATTCGAGGATTCCAAACAACTTATAGTTGTAGCCTGTTGATCAAAATTACAAACCTTGCAATCATGACAAACAAAACTTGTTGATTGAAAACAAGCCTTCTGTAAAAGCCGCTGACAAATCATGATTGTCAAAGGCGTACGTAATTGCGTGTATTGCCATTGTTTATCATTCTGGAGCTGTAACCAAGAAGAATAAATAATATAACACTATTGACTGCTTTCAAGGGAAAATAAGACCGTTTAAATTTGGCTACATTTTTTATTGTGGTTGTGTCAAATAAGTTTATAGGATTTTTGCGTTTTCACATGCGATAATGCATAAAACTCCACATGCTTATTTAGCACACTCTTAATGAAGGGTGTAATTAATTTTGGATGGACCTCGTTATTTCTAAAGTAGATAAAAAACGCTATGCTCCTCCGATAGTGCGGATCATGATTAAGCATTGATACTATAGAAATTTTTTTTTTTATACGTGCACAATTATCTACCTATTACGAGTATGGATGGATATTAGCCACCATTTTCAGAAAGGATAAACGCAGATGCATATAGAGGATAAGGAAAGGGGAATTATTATAAAAAGAAGGCAATATTGGTATATTACGTTAGGCAAAGAAAAAGAAAATGGAAATAGAGATAAATTCAAACATGTGAATCCTTGTACAAGTTGTAATACGTGGAAAAAGAATATTTCTTATTTATTCCTGTAAGTTATGTAGTTACTTTCCTGATTTGGTGGAGGAAGATATATAAGTTTATATCATCAATATGCCAAGTTATGGTTTCCTTCTTAAACATGCATTCATGTGCCATACGTGATAATGAGAGGAGGAGAATTACAGTTGCCAAATCCATATGAAATTGGAAAGCGAGTATGCCCTTACAAGTGATCATAGGTTCGGAAGGGGGAGGATTCAAGTCGATTAAAAGAAGAAAAAAAAAATTTCAAAAGGAAAGATAGCGGTAGTGGATATATGCACTAATAAAGTGAGGAAAATTTTACAAGATTACCTCGGAGCTTTGCATCACTTATGACATAGCATCTGCTTCATTTACTGTTATGCTTTGAAGCTTATCTTAATGCTTTAATTCAATTATTAAACATTATAAAAATAAAAATAAAACTAAAAACAAAAAAAAAAGGGAAAAAGAAGACAAGATGGTCATCATAAAGATGCAATATGGAATAATGCAAGGAAATGGATCTCAACAACTGCTCAAAAATAGAAAGACTATTTCATGTTACTTCAATCCATAAAAGGACATACTAATCTATTTAGTACCCTAAATGCTTATAGGATAATAAACTTGCTTCATTGGATATTCTACATTCAATTTGAAGACAACTACTTCAATATACTATAGTTCATCAACAAATACAAAAAATATTGGTTATATCAATGCAGTACATAATTTCGTGTCAAGTGTAACTTCTTATCAATGTTTCACAAATGAATCTGAAGATAACATCTATTCAATGAAATGCCAAAACTCCCTTTATGACTTTACTAAAGGAGCTTTTGGCCAAAGGGCAAAATGTAGGTGGTCACTTTGGTAATTGGGCTTTTAGCCCAATTTAATGCCACAAATCGATCTTTTGAGCTAGTGCCACGGCTTAGAAGACTAAGTCCAATAAGGTATGTTGTAGGAAGATTTGACTTGGTAAGCTCGGAACAGGGATCGTTGAACTGGTTTATTCTACTCTTAATCATTATCAAAACCAAGGTTGTCAGACTCAGCTCGGACCGGCCAATTCGACCAGAACCAACCACGAAGGCAGGGCAGGTCCGACGGTTTGCTCACTTTTGGCGAGAAACGGACTGACCCGGTTCAACCGAGAACCGGCCACCTAGTCGGGTTGACCGGGTCAAAATGCTCCTCATTTAAAAAAAAAAATTTAAAACCCACCTTCTGCTGCTGGCTACAAAGGTCAGACTTCAGAGAACCGTATAGAAGAGGGACTAAAAAAGGGGGGAGAATAGAAAACAGAATAGAAAACCCTAAGCGGTAAAACCACCGCTCCCCACCGCCCAACATCTGTAGCCACTTCGACGGAGCATTGCGAGCTATGGCTACCTCGGTGTGTTCCGACTTCCGAGTTTCAGCTTTCAATTTCTATGCTGTTTATAAAGCATGAATCATAACATTATTGATTGCTACTGAACCCACAGATATTAGTTCTTCAGAAAATCATTTGATTTGCTCTATTGTTCTCAGTTAGTTATTTGTCATCATCTTGTTGATATATATAAGCTTCGGAGTCAGATGACAGACACTCCTTAGGACAATATTACCTAGTATCCTATTTGATGAACAATGACCATATGAATTGTATGCATAAACCAGGGGTTCGAGTATTTCAAATTTGTCACTCTATAATCTAATTTACAACACTATATATTAGGTAGAGATTTATTTGTTGTGTTGCTTCTGTGGACATTACCGTGCTCCCAAGCAATTGAAATTTCTTATCTATTTTATGTATTCTTGTTAGTATCCTGTACTTGCTATGAATTCTTTGTGCATCTGTCCTTCTATTCCAAACACTTGTTTCTAAACTAATGTCAAACAATATTAAAGGAAGCCAAAACGATCGGCCGTGACTGTATTGATTTGTTACAATGTCTGTTTCCATCTTCCTCTCCTTTACATTGGTGTTGCCTTCCAAACCCCAATTGCTTGAACCACCTTTCCTTAGGAGTTACATTTGCCCTTGATAAGCAGACCATTATAGCTGGCAATTGTACTAACATAATATATTCTAACTTCTAATCTGAGTAGATTTGTGTGTAAGAGATCTGTAACCAATGGAGCTAATTGATAACTGAGAAATATGTTTGCTTGTTCAAACAAATCAAAATCGACCCAAAAATTAATGGAACTCAATTCAAAACAGTGAAAGCTAAAGTTCAAACCAGCATTTAGTAATTTAGAACTTAATCGAATTATTATTTTATTACCTTAATATGTACTTCATTAAATTTGTCTCCAAGTTAAATTTATATCAAAATTTAAAAAAAAAAATCTAAACTTTCTCAAATATAAAATTAACAATCCACTTTTTAAATTAGTTTATCTACTACATAATGTAGCTTTGCTAGTACATAATACATATTGCTATTATTAAACTGAGTACATATTCCTAGCATTGTTAGTTGTTACTAATTAATAATTATAAATGCTCTTTTTTTTTTTAAGAATACGTTGTTGAAAAAGAGACCTGGCAAGTAGTCAATCATCTTCTTTAATTTGTACCAAGAACAATCCTGCTTGGGAGCATTTTAGCTCATCTACTAATGACAAAGGAAAGACTGTGTTCACATGCCTTTATTGTGGATCTAAGTATCAAGGTGGAGGGATCAATAGGATGAAATATCATTTGGCAGGGATTCGGGGCAATATTGCTCCTTGCAAAAAAGTACCAAGTGAGATCCAAGAAAAAATGTTGGCATATCTCAAATCTGTCAAACGTAAAGATCAAGACATTGATGAAGTTCAGTATACTTAATTTAAAGATAGTGAAGCTAAGGTTGAAGTGGAAGAGTTAGAAATTTTGCCAATGCAACCAAAACAAAAAAGAAAGGTTGGAATAGATAAATATGTCACCAAGAACAACCCTCCATTGTCCCAACCAAGCATAAAGAGTGCATTAGCTGGTAAACAAGCAATTCAAAGAGCACACATGGCATTGGCTAGATGGTTTTTTGATGCATGTATACCCTTTAATGCTTTGAAGTCACTTTATTTTTAACCTGTAGTTGATGCTATTACTGCAAGTGGTACTGGATATAGGGACCGTCTTATCATGCCATGCGTATTCAATTGCTAGGGGATTGTTAAAAAGAGTGTCAATTGCTTATTGATTCATACATAAGCAATTAGGCTAAATCAGGATGTACAATAATGGCTGATGGTTGGACTGATCAAAGACAAAGGATCCTCATTAATTTTCTAGTGTATTGTCCTGCTGGGGTGATGTTTGTAAAGTCAATTGATGCATTTGATATTGTGAAGGATGCTAATAATTTATGCAATATGTTGTCAGAAATAGTTGAGTGGGTTGAGCCTTCTAATGTGGTGCATATAGTGACTGACAATACAAGCAATTATGTTGCAGCCGGAAAGTTGTTGCAAGAGAGGTACGATCATATATATTGGTCTCCTTGTGCAGCACATTGCTTGAATTTGATGTTAAAAGACATTGGCAAGATGGATCATGTAGATGAGCTTGCAAAACGTGCTTTCAAGGTAACTATATTTGTATATAACCATATTCACTTGTTGTTTTGGTTGAGAAAAAGAGATGGTTGGAAAGAAATTGTTCGTCCAGCAGTAACTCGATTTGCCACTACTTTTATTACTTTGAAAAGTATCTTTGAACATAAGCATGACTTGCAAGCTTTGGCAACAAGTACACATTTCACAAGTCATAGGCTTTCAAAATGTGCTGCTGGAGAAGCTTTTATTGCTATTGTGTTAGACACATCATTTTGGGAAGATTGTTTGCTTATGGTGAAAGTCACAACTCCCATTGTGAAGCTCTTGCGTATTGTGGATGCTGATGAAAAGCCTTCTCTTTCTATTGTTTATGAAGGGTTTTCTAGGATTCGTAAGGGGATGATATTAGTTTTTAAAAATAGACAAAAATTGTATAGTTCTTATATCAAAATTGTTGATCAAAGGTAGGACAAACATTTTCGTCGTGGCCTACATGCTGCAGCTTATTTCTTGAATTCAGCCTTTATGTATGATGATACATTTGAAGAAACTGCAGAAGTTATGCAAGGCTTATATAATGTGCTAGAGACAAAAAGTATTTGTGATGATAGCATAGCTGTAATTAAAGACATGAAATTGTATCATGAAAAGAGAAAGAGTTTTGGTTGGGAAATAGCTGTCAAATCTATCAAAACATCACAACCAGGTAAGTGACCATGAATATTGGAATCAAAATTATTGTTAATGTTTATTTTTCACAATTTATTTGACTTGCTTTATTGAATTGTAGATGATTGGTGGAGGTTTTTTGGTCATAGTGCTCCTATATTGCAAAATATTGCTATTCGAATATTAAGTCAAACTGCTTCTGCTTCTGGATGTGAACGTAATTGGAGTTTCTCTGAGCGCATTCACACAAAGAAAAGAAATAGATTAGAGCATTAAAGGCTTAATGATCTTGTTTATGTGAATTATAATTTGCGTTTGAAGAATAGGTATGTAAATTATTTTGACCAAGAATAGTTCATCACCACTTCACCTTACGTGTTTTTAATTTTTTTTCCTTTGCTAATTACTTCTTTAGGCATCAAAATATGAAGAAAAGTTATGATCCAATAGATTTTGATTGCATTGATAAGATGGATTTTTGGATAACTGAAGAAGAAGAAGATTTACCCCTTGAACTTAATTTTGATGAGATTATTGAACAAGTAATTTATGAACATGATGCCACTCCTGTAACAACTGATGGTTTGATTAAATATTAGTCATCTATTTTGGTACTTTTAAATTATTAATTTTGTATATGTTCATTGAATATTATTTTTCCTAAGACTTTGTACTCTCTTTTTTTTTCCTCCTTTTCTTCCAGATATAGAGATTAATGAAGATATTGATTTAGATGCAAATGCAGACCGAGCTGATTTTATGCATATCTTTGAATCAAATGAAGATCGGGATGACATTAATTAAAAGTTGAATTAATATCTCAGTTTATAATATTCTATTTTTGTTTTCAATATGTACAATGTGATTTCAATCTAATGATGGATTTGACAAGGTAAATTTTATTTATTTGCCTTTTAATAGTTATAATTTAACATAAAAATTCATTTTTAATCGATCCCGATTTGACCCCCGATTGAACCTGGTTCAACCCATTGACCCCTGACCCCCCAGCATATCCGGGTCAACTTCCGGTCCGAGTCTGACAACCTTGATCAAAACTAAGAAACGTGGTAACTTATCCAATCACTGCATATTACTAACGATAGTCACTCACATAGGTGGTTTTCCAAAAAAGCAAATAAACCACCCGAGACGCCTACAATTGCAGTAAGGTTACCCAAGAGCTTTTAATGACTTGCTCATATTCCAGGTGGAGTGGGTCAATGAGGGCTAAGAGGAAGAAAGAAGGAAGAAATTTGATATCATTCCTTGGTGGAAAGGTAAAACACACACAATGTCAGTACTATACCCAGTGGTTAAGGACATTCTGGCACATCTAACTTCAACAATCTCATCGGCTCTATTTGTCTAGCCTTTTTTTTATAGATACAAATTTTTTTAACTTTTTCTGTAACATATTGTTTATCAAGAAATATATACAAATAAAAAAATTGACAGTTATCACAAAAAGATCAAATATAAATACAAATTAAACATATTTATACATATCATTTTGATATATACACAAATATAAATGAAAAACAGAACATCCAAACATATCCCTAGTTAGCTTTCAACTTAGGTTGACAAGTTCTTAACGTCCACGTCTCTTTGCTTGGTCTAGACACAATCAAAGTATGCGTGTTCATGGATCTAAGCGATATTGAAGACGGATGCTGAAAGACGAAGCACCGTGGCTAAATGATAATAATATGGGGACAGAAAATTTGAAACCACTGTCGCTACCCAATTCAAATACAGAAGACTGGGAGGAAGTGGCAGGCAAGATATCGAGCTATGATGAGTTCCTTTATACATTTGTATAGAACAAATAATGTAAAAATAAAAAGTCTTTTAATAATTCAAATAACTTATTTTTTATAAATTATTTTAGTTATTTACATTATTTTAATATTAACATGAATTTAATATTTTTAAATTATTCATTTATTTAATATCTAAATTTCAATTAAAAATGAATTAATTATTCATTTTGTTGGAAAATTAACATGACATGACATATAACATTTTCACTAAAAAATAATTCAAATAAAAATAAATTTATTACATTTTCAAATATCGATAGATTATATATGCGAAGACATGTTCCCACCCATTTAGAGGAGGTTTGAGACCTGCCTTGGGCTTGAGGCAATAGGTCCACACCCAAGTTTGGACTTGTTGGGTCAGTGGCTCTAAAATACGCTGGGGACGAAGACACACAGCCCTGGTATGTCAATTTGGTAAGGAGGAAGAGAAAGAACAAAACTAAAGGAAAAAAGTCTTTAAAAAATAGTATTAAAAATAATTAAATAACCATGTAAATTAAAAATAATTATCTCCCATTCTTATCTTTTAATATATTGTAACTAATAATATAATAAATAAATGTACCTTTAAATTATATCTGTTTGGTTTACATAAACTCCTTTAAAAAATCCCATTTGCTGAAATGCGGTATAAATTTTTACCTTTGAATCTCCTTGGTAACTTCTAAATTTGTCATAGTTTTATATTATTTATTTCACAATTGAAGTAAGATGTGGCCTTTTCATAAATCAAAATACATCTTTGAAAAATTATTAAGAGATGGGCTAAAGATTGCAAGGTTTTTGAGCGTACTGAGTGAAATTTTAAGATATTTTAAATTTACTCTTTCTCATTTTTTTATAATAATTTAAAAAATAATAAAAGTTGAGGCAAGTTATGAGTCCACATCTTAAACCAAGGTCCCGACAGGGTTAGGAATCGTCACCAACCTGCCCTTAAGTAGGTCTAAACCCCATCCTGTATTTCTGGCACAGTGACCTGCAAGATCCAAGATCCAGTCACTGGTTTGGCCAATTCTAGATCCAAGCTTAAGTGTATATAAATGTGAGTTGTAGCATGACAAAACTATTAAGGCCAAAAAAAAAAAAAAAAAAAAAGTACGTGTTACCTGCGTATGTATATACTCATGTTTAGGTAGCTGGTAGCCCATTAAGTTACTACGCCTAACGCGCCACATGCCGCCCCCCACGCGGTCCTGTTTTCTACATTGTTCACATGGTTAGGTTGCATTAGTCCAAGCACGCATACCAATTTGTCCATGAATGCATGCCCAGGACTATTTATTAGGCCTACAACTAAAATTATTGGTCCTGTATACGGTTTGATAAAGTAGTCGTTTCATATTTTAAATTAAATTATATTAATATATCTATTTTTCTTACTTACATGATAAATATGTATCTGCTAGGATATTTTAAATTAGTAATGTCCTTCACCTAATATACTTTGAAACAAAACAGGCAAATAGTGGTTATAATCTAAAAGCATTGGTCATATAGTATGGTGGAGTAAGCACTGGCAATTCATATTATACGGCGTGTCTTATATCTATATCTAAACGAGTTTATATTGTGAACTCTCAATCTATGATCTAACCCGTTTATTAATTGTATATAAAAACTTAAACTTATAACTCGACCTGTCTATACCATATCTCATGTCCCATGGCAACTCATTTATTGATTAATCAAAATATATAGATTCTATTAGAATTTAAATATTGTTTATTATCCTGCAAAGTTAATATTTTAAAATCATTATTAATATAGGTAGACATATTTAACAAATTATGTATAATATATCACTTATATTTAATTAAAAAAAAGTGAAATATTATATTGAGTGAGTTAACGCATTGTTAAAATATGTATCATATTAATGAATAATAATTGACGATAACAAAAATAATAATAAACTAAGGCCTATATTTGTGACCAACAGATACATAATACATAGATAATAATATATATATATATATATATTGTGTGTGTGTGTACACACACCTTTTAGACATTTGTTTTATATATTATATGATCAAAATAATATATGATATGTTTAATTTCTATTGGGTAAATTACATTAAAATATATCAACATTTTACAGTAAGTTTATTTAAGGTATCAACGTTTTAAGTGGTTCAAAACAAGTATCAATGTTTGGAGATAATCTATTTAAGGTATCAATATTTCAAGTGGTTAAAAAGAGGTATCAACCATTTGTAAAGTGAGTCTAACAAGGTATTAATAATTGAACTTTAATGAAAATTTTGGAAACTTGATTGAAAACTAATTGAAACGTTGATACCTTATAGACTTATACGAATTTTACAATACGATTATACCTCATTTGATTTATATTGTGAAATGTTGATGTCTTTTTTAATCACTCGAAATGTTAATATGTTAAATGAACTTACCATCAAACGTTGATATCTTCTAGTATAATTTACTCAATTTTTATTTTATATACATTTTACATGTTGTATATGCGTATTATATATAATCTATACAATATATATATATGTCATTTACATTATATATTAATATAAATTTGAATGATATGTTACATATAATCTAGATATCATACTATGCGCGCGCACACAGACACATAACATATTCAATTTATATAATAAATACATCATAACAAATATATAACATATATTAGGTTAATATACATTCTATATACTTTATAATTTATGTGTATTCTTTAAGTTATACTATATATATGATCTTTACAAACTATAAATGATATATACAAAATCTATAGTTTAATGTAGATAAATTAATATATATATATATATATATCTTTATATATTATATTATATTATATTATATATGGTCTATATTTTACAACACGCATACAAATATATATATATATAGATAAGTATATATATATATATATATCTATGTACAAATGTTCCATATACAATCTCTATTTTAATATTGATATTTATATAATTTTTTATATGCATAATCTTTATATAACATATAGATTATATATTTATAACTTATAGACTTTGTCACATGAATGTGTCATATCTATATGTATGTATCTATTATAGATATTTGATTTATATGCTATATGGTATATATGTTCTATATATATGTACATATGTTGTACATGTAGCAAATTGATCAACTATATATTAATATATAAATTATATATTTTTTTATTTATTAAATAAGATCTATATTTTATATGTGTTATATTTATGTTTATATATAATTTATGATATGTTATATATATAATGTGTTTCTTTATGTGAATAGTTTTAACGATTTGTAATTTAATTAAGGGTAATAATATAATATTTAACAAAATGAGAATACAAAACAATAACAATATACTTTGATGGTTCACGGGTTTGTAAATGGGGTTTAGGTCATAAACATGAATTCGGAAATATTTAAATTCATGTTGGTTTTTACTTTTCAATCCCTTTTATAACAATGTTATGTTGTGTTCGGGTTAACGGGTCAGGTTCTAAATTGCTAGCGCTAGATGCAGTGCCCTTATTTTATGTTTGAGATTTAATTACATTCATGTATTTTTTTTTTTTTTCTTGTGGACATTACAAATAGGTATATCCTAAGATATTTAAGGCAATAATGACTTTTACCTAATATAAGCACATAGCATGTGTTCTTTAAATGGATGTTAGACAAATTAAAAAGGTCTGAGCTTAGGTGTCTGGGATATTATAAATCAATAATGACTTTTACCTAATGTACTTCAAAATACAATAAATAGCACATGTTTGATCAGTTGGTATCTTTTGTTTTCATCCGTATATATATATATCTTATCTTTATTTATATCTAGTTTAAATCTTATTCATATGATCTGTATACAAGTAACTAAGTCTCTCTCTCTCATCTGTTTTTCACAAGCACCCCACACTCAACAAACACCGACTAGGCGCTAAAAGGATGACAAACCAAACGAACCTTCCAAATTACTGGTCACAAGGAAGAGGGCTCCACCTGGAGTGTTTACGCTAAATTTACTGATGTGGACACATCCATCTCTTATTGATCTATAATTATCCATGCAGGGAAGACAAAGACCTTTCAGTTTTTATATTGCCTTTAGCATGCTTCTTATATATAATCAATACAGCTAGGAAATCTTGAGGCATGCAATCAACCAGTCACACACTAGGAATGGAATTCCACCTTTTGTTTTCAACAATCAATACTTTGGGCTTAGTAATTCTTAGTAAACATGTATTCAAATTCATCAAGTGGGTGTATGTAATGTTCTTGAGGAAACCGAAGAACTTAAGAAAATATGGCCAGTGGGCGCTTATCACCGGTGCTACAGATGGAATCGGAAAGGCTCTTGCATTTGATATGGCATCCCAAGGTCTTAACGTGGTTCTTATCGGCCGTAACCCATCTAAACTTGAAGCTACGTCGAAAGAGATAAGAGGAAAATATGCCAAACAGGTTGAAGTGCGAAGCATTGTCATTGATTTTGCAAAATTTAGTGGAGAGGAAATTGTTGGTGCTATATCAAAAGAAATAAAAGGGCTTGATGTTGGTATTTTAATTAATAACGTGGGTTTGGTTTACGACCATGGAAGGTACTTTCATCAAGTTGAAAAGGAGTGGATTGATAGCCACATAAAGGTGAACATGGAAGCAGCTATGTGGGTCACTTGGTCAGTGCTTCCAAGTATGTTAGCCAAGAAAAAAGGGGCTATTGTTAACATTGGATCCGTTGCGTCTTGCATGTCGTCCTTCCCTCTGTACGCCATGTATGCCTCTACTAAACTGTAAGTTTTATAATTATTTCATGCACATATTTTATTATAATTTTATCTCTTGGTGACAAATAAGTTTGTTAATTTGTAGGGTATTGTAATTTATCCTTTTTTTTGTCTTTTCCTTTTTCTTATTTATAATTTTAATTGGTTTGATACTATTTTCAAATTCTATATTCTACCTTAATCTGCTTATCTTAATCGTTAAGCATACCTCAACTATGGTAAATGCTCCATTTGACTTGCCCATGCACTTAACATAGTGCTCACAAATGATGCTAGATTTGTTTACAAAATATTCAATGGTAGAATATTTTTTAGGGTACTTGTGTCCAATTAAGTATGGAATTATATTTACTCAACATCCATTGATAATATCCTCCATATTAAAACCCCACCAACCCCACCCCACCCCCACCCACCTCCCTCCAAATTTTTTTTTTTTTTTTTGAATTAATGTCTCTCCCTTTGATGTCATGGTTGTTTGAATTCTTACATACCATCCTTGTTATCCAACAAAACTCTTCAATGTTTTACAAAGAATTTTTTATGCATTTAAGACTTTAAGCTCTAGGTTTGTTAGGTGTGAAGGAACATACAAAGACAATTGCCCCATATTACTTATGTTTTAACTAAAAACAACATATAATATGTAGTTGGACAAAGCCACGTTGGGTAAGTCCAGTCCTTGACGTTAGAGGCTTTTTGATGGGTGTAGACCTTATTATTTTGTAGTCATGGGCTGTGAATCCTTATTCTATTAATAATAATATAATAATCATAACATTATAATTGTCATAAAAAGAAAAATACCGCGTGTTCTTTACTAATGGCACTTGTCATATGTTAAGATTGGCGCTATAATCATCTAATCTAAAAGTTTAAGTTTAAGTTTAAGATATGATGTGAGTTATTGTATTTATATTATAACACTTTTTCCTCACTTGTGGGCGGAGATTTTGATTTTAATTAAGACCGATCAAGTGAACGACTTAATTTTATTAAAAGTTGTAATGAATGCACATGAATTCAAACTCAGGACCTCCTGCTCGAATATCACGTTAAGCTTAGCGCCACAGCTATCTAATCTAAAATATTAAGCTTAAGATATGGTGTTAGCTATTATATTTATATCATAACATTTCTCATCTCGAAAAGCTTAATTAGGTAGTAAACTGATTATTCGAAAGTTGGATAGTTAATTCAGGTAATAATTTGGAAGGAAATTAAGAGAAGACAAAATTAGAAGTTTCAAATCCTTTAATTATTTTCTAAACACTAAACTAATTACTTTCTTCCTTGCAATTTTTCCTTTAAAATAATAGGATCACGTTAATTTTTAATAGTGTTTCCTGCATTTATCATGCAGTTGCTAATACATCTACTCAGGGTTTGCATATGGATGTATCATGTTAGACTTGGGCGTATGCTTGTTATTGTGGATTTTCCAAGGCCGATCGTTTTTCCCAATGCCGTAGAGCAGTATTAATTTAACGCTCCTTTATGCTTTTTCCATGTGCAATTATCCCTCTTAGCTTTAAAATTGAGCATTTTATAATACTAAATCTAAAAGAAAAAAATGAAATTGCTTTATGATTTGCTACTTAACTATTTTGTTCATAAAATAAATAATTACCAAACCAAGTGATAAAAGTTGAAATATTTTACAAAAAAAAATGAATTATATCAACTTGATAGAAATCCGCTACAGTAATTTTCTTTTGCTGGAGAGGTGGAAGGATAATTAGAAAAAGGAAACTTCTAGGCCATTACCATTTTTAACAATAAAACTAAAGTATATTCATATCTGCTTAAAAGAATTATTTAAAACTAAATTGCAAAATATATGGAAAACAACTAAAATAAAAATATTAATGATCGAAACTTCTTAGCTAATTTCCAAAGAAGAAAACTACCAATCAATTATAACGGTGTATTGGTTCCTGTGGAGGTACATGAAGAAACTGATGAGAGGTGCAGCATATTAGCAAGGGTCTTTGGTAGCACACTGCTATGCAATTTTTTGTAAAAACAAAATAATCCAATTTTTCAAGACACTTTCATATAAAATATGGATTTCTAGTTCCTTTTTTTTTTTTTTTTCGGTTGTCAGGATTTCTAGTTCAGAATTCATTATTTAGCCCTATCTGTTTTGTAAAATATTTTTGACAGAAAAATATTTTTTTTTCTATTTTCATTTATTTGTTAGACTGAAAATGTCGTTTCAAGAAATTGAAAAGTAGAAAATATTTTCCCAGTTATGAAAAGCCCATAAAATTTTTTAGAAAAATGATTTATGTTTTTAAAAGGGGAAGTAAATTTTCAAACTACTCTCTATAGTGAATAATATTTTATATACACCTCATACTATATTTTGGATAAAATTAATATCAAACACCAATAAATTCTATTCAACATATTTTTTACAAACATAATCAAATACAAGGAAATGTATCGTTTTTAGAAAAATATTTTTAATGGTAAATTTTAAAGAAAACATTTTTCATGGAAAATATTTTATATTTATAAGAAATTATTCCTTGAAACAACAAAGTCTTCATGAGATACGATGCATCAAAGATGGATGGTCAAAGCTTCATTATGGTAAAACTTATATTACATTTAATAGGATTATTAAACAAAATATTGAATTGCATCATATTGAAATTACACTAGTCTAAATTCAACAAGGGACGAATTGAGTTTATTGTTAACTTTAACCTATTCTTAATATCAATCGGTACTTTGCAAACTTTTTAATTACAACAGGATGAATAGCAATAACTAGATTACTAGAAATGTAAAAGAGATTGAGAAATCAGGCCCAAATTCAATGTAGAGTTCGGACTATACTTATTCTCCACAGGCATCAATCACCTCTAATGAAGGACCTCGCACTAGACATCGGCACGGGACAGTTTCGAACCGTGAACCGTCCTCGGCGGTTCCGTACCAGAGAACTGTCCCGTTGGAGACAGTTATGAACCGCCAAAGGACCCATCGGAACCAGCGGGTCTTAACGATTCTTCCACGTGGAACGGGCGGTTCAACTAGTTCCGACCCACCACATATATATATATATTATATATATAACTCATTGGATAAGTGGGAATGCAACTGCCATTATGAGGATCTCTCTGTCTACATTAGAAAGAAGGCTTCTCTTCTAGCCTTTTAACTTTTGGCGAATTTAATCTTTGACAAAAGTAATAGCTTCTAACTTGTTTCTGCCCTACAAAGTAAGCAGGCCTAGATATTTTTTTGGATTTTGTGTGACAGAAATCCCTACAATGTTGCGGATCTCCTCCTGTATAGCAAGTAGTGTGTTTGAACTTAAGAAAACACTAGATTTCTACAGATTAACCTTTGACCAGAATTTGCACCGCGGGGAAGGGGGGGGGGGGGGGGGGGGGGGGGGGGGGGGGGGGGGGGGGGGGTGGGGTGGGGGGTGTGGGGGGGCCGCGTGTTGATGTGGGTGTGGGGGGTGGGAGGAGGAGGGTAGCCTCCTAAAAAAAAAGAAAAAAAAAAACATGGTTCACGGTTCGTGTGGAACCGGAACCGCCAAAACCGGTGGTTCCATGGAACCATGAACTGCCCCAACTCTGGCGGTTCGGTTCCAGTTCATGTCTAGAACCGACTCGAACCGTGCCGATGTCTATCTCGCATAGACCTTAATAATCATCAAAGCAAGACTACAAAGAGCTTGCAAATTGTTCACAGGAACACACAATCACAAGGGTAGTGCTTAAAATGAAATAGCAACTTCCTCACACTTTCCACTACTCAAGCTTCACTCAAAATACAATTGTGACGATTAGCACAAGACAAAATCATTAAGTGTATACAAATTTATTTGTTAGCAGGTAAATAGTTCTAAGAAGTGGTTGAAATCTCTCAAAAAAAAAAAAGAAAAAAAAACTTGTGTTTGTAATTTATTTAAGGATTTTGGTTATTAGTGAAACTTGCCCCAGTTTGCTTATACTTTAAGTAGAGTTAATGACTAATTTTGGATATACTTGTCTCACCAACTCCTGAGCACATCGGCTCACCAGTAGGCAAAGTTATTCAATAATTAGATTAGTTGGCTCATCTGGTGCACTCATCAAATATAGGTGCTAAAAATCGAACAATGTGTTTGAGTTGGCTTGCCGGTCCCTATGCTATTGGCATGTTCATAAGTAGACGTGGGCACGATTCGATTTTGAATCAAGACTGGAACCACCACCAGCCTATCTGGTTTTCGAACCAAAGTTTTCAACAAAGGCTATTACAACCTACAAAGACATAGTAAGCATTTAGCATAAGGTTGCATACAAATTTATGGTCATAAGCCAAAGTATGAAAAGAGTCAAAATACAAATAGGTTCAAGAAACTATCTACACACTATATAGAGCATAACTATGTAGAATAAGCATCATACCAATTTATAGGCGAAAGAGTAAAAGGATTAGATGCTAGAGGAGGATTAGAAGGCTAGCAGGAAGGAAAATGTACGTATGATTCGTAAGGACTCGAGTCTTCTCATTGAATGTGTTGAGTTAACCCAAGAGCTCATTATACTTTAATTTATAAAGGTTTTAAGCTCTTGAATATCATTATGAGATTGGCTAAATTGTATATGCTCTCATCATGGCTCCTCCTCACCATTTAAGTCATTTACTTCAACATCATTAGTGGTTTCATTCAATTCTCCATCACCATTTAGTAGAGGAACATGCCTTATTCTCTTGCATCTCCTATCAATCTTTTTCTAGAATGTTTTGCTTGCTTCATTTTCAATATAGACTTTAAGATTAAGCACACAAAATGGAATATAAAATTCCATGCCCTTTCTCCTCAATGGTTAAGTGAGTAAATGTCCTAATCACAAGGTAGCTTATGATAGGTTGTTCGTCACACTTCTAAAGCATTGTTACACTACATCAAAGTAAACGGTTTGATCAATCCTAGAATACGAATTAGAACCCACATATCTTATTGAGAGACCCCTATTGGCTACCCTCTTATAGGCAAGTAGATAACAATAATAAAAACATGAAAGAGTCTCTTTTTCAAACTTAGTTTAGAAGCATATAAATTTGCTACTATTTTCTAGTTTTGTTGGCAAACATTATTTACAAAAAAAAAAAAAAAAAATTAGCATAATAAGATGGTCCATCAAAATTAGTCATCAGTCTAAGCCTACTAGTTCCAACACTTAATATGTGATGAACATCTCCTTGGTAATGTCAATTTCTTGCCCAAAAACATAGGAGTAAAGCCTAAGTCATACATATTAATCATCATTTGTTTCCATCCTAATCTCTAAGCCATCATCATTCTCTAAATGATCAGTTAAGTTACAATAAAAATATCATACAGCTCCATCATTGATTGTTGGAGGAAAATCTAGTGCCTCAAAATCGTATTTGGGTCTATTTGTTTCATCATATTCTAGTCATTTTTTGCATCATATTTTTGTCATTTTCAAATAGATGTTTATCAATAATAGATGTTAATGAAAAATTGACCATTTTGCTCATAAACTAACCAAATAGGTATGATACAGATAAGTTATACATGTAGATCAAATACAAATACGATATAAATAAAAATCCAACAATCCAAATAGACCCTTTGTAGCAAGATAAGAATCCTAGTAATTTTGAACAAATTTAACATAGCTAATGAGTAGTCTTTAGCCTCATCTACTGTAAGATTTTGAAATGCTACATACCATCCAAAGTGTTGCAAATCTAAGAACACATGTTGATCAACACTTTGTTGTTAGTGGCATGAAGGAGTGAAAAGATGTGGAGGATGCGGAGCCATGTGATATTGCCGTTTAAGAGATGGAATGAGAAGATGTAGTGCATGAGAAGAGAGATTAGTGAAATTTATAGTGGATACTTGTTGGGGATTAAACATAGGGATGATTAATGGAACAAAAATTAAGTTTAGAGATTTCAGGGAAAAAGAAAAGAAAAAAAAAAAGAATTGGGAGTTATGGTTTATTAGGTAGCTTTATAGAGAGAGGCAGAGAGAGAAACACAATTAATTTTGTAAGTTTGTCATGTATTGGGTTGCTAGTTCAATTTGTATTAGCATGTCAATACATGCAAAAAAAAAAAAAAAAAAAAAACGTACTTGAATTTGCATATGTTGCCTTGTCAATGGTATGGCTTACTAGCAAGTCACCATATGTTTAGAACATTCTGGGAATAAATAGGCATCCATTGTCTTGCCAATAGCACGGGTTACTAGCGAGCCGGTGAATGCTAGAGCCTCTATTCATGGAATTGCATCTATTGGCTTGTCAATAACAAGTTCATCAACTTGCTAGTGTTCTATAGAAATGGAATTCTACATATTAGACCTACAGTAGCTTAATTTTGGTCTTTCTCCTCAATTTTCACATGCAATAATACGTTAACCATTCATAGATTTCTATGGAAACTTTTGGTGATCTATTTTCTAACATTCAAACAATCAATTTAGCCAAACAAATTCTAGCAAGTAATATCACTTCATATCGTTGGATTAATCCACATAATTGAGTTTTTTATGATATTTTTATAGTCAAAATTAGGTCTTAGGTGTCCAAATTTTCAAAAACTTATATTTGGTCAAGGTAAGCACTTCAATCACCTAGATTTGGGTACCAAACACTTGCTTGAGCATCTATTTAGCCAAAAACATCAAACATTAACAAGTGTATCTTAAACTTGAGATTAAACTAATGAGTACTTGTGTGCAAAAATTTTCATTAGAGCACAATTTAACATTCCCAGCACTTCAAGCAAGTCATATTTGCTTATTAAAACACATTAAATTGTTTATTGAGTTAAATTTAAAATCTTCAACATATTGAGAATTCAAGAGCTACATATAGTATGAATGATCTAAAAAGTACAAATCCATGCACAAATCATTTCAAATGATTACTTAAAGGCTTGAGATGGATTTCAATAAGTTTCTTGGACCGAAAATCACATTCTAAATTATTTGAATTGCTAAAAAATTTTTGTGATCTAAAAAATCACTTCTTGGATTTAGGATATTTAATACTTATCTTGCATGGTTAAGCCCAAATCTCTACATAAATGCAAAACCAATCCTCACTTAAGGGCTTGGTGAATATAAAATCTATTTGACTATTTTAATCCATGAATTCTAAGCAAATAATGTTATTTCAAACATAATATATAATGAAATGATACTTAATCTCAATATGCTTAGTCAATTGACTATTGCATCATTTTTAGTCAAGTTGATTACATTAATATTGTCGCATCAAGTTGTAACATGATCACACAAAACACCATAATCTTGTAAAGCATAACTACTATGGGCAGTTACATATTTAGCCTCGATGGTTAAGAGTGTAACTAGATTTTGTATCTTAAAGTGCTAAGATGTCAAAGAGTTCTAAAGGAAGTGACACATGCTACTTGTGCATTTAGGATTTACCTTTACATCTAGTAAAGTTAGCATTGAAATATTTAACCAGATCAATAGAAGTAAAATTTAGGTACCACAAGCCGATTTCATTAGTGCCCACTAGGTACTTGAAGAAGTGTTTGAGCACACTAAAGTGAGATTCTTTTAAGTAAAATTGAAACCATGCACATAGATACAATGAAAAGATAATATCAGGTCTAGAGGTAGGCAAACACAATAAACTACCGATCACGCCTCTATAAAACTTTTTGCACATGAATTTATCACGTTATCTTTGTCCGATTTTAGTGTAATAGCATAGTGGTTGGTATAAATTTGCAATTATCCATTTGAAACTTTTTAAGTAGTTCTTTACTATACCTTGATTGCTTAATGAAAAATGCTTAATCGATTTTCCTTAACTTAGAGACATAGAAAATAATTAAGTTCGCTCATCATACTCATATTAAATCCACTCTTGATGCAATCTAAAAATTCATCAACAAGTTGCATATTAGTAACTCCAAACCAATATTATCTACATTGCATAATCAATGTATTTGACTTGTGATTATTAATAAAAAAAATGATATTTATCTTTCCTCTTGAGAACCCATTATTTATAAAGAAGCTATAAGATACTCATATAAAATTCCAAGAGCATCTTTAAGTCCATACAATGCTTTGTTGGATTTGAATACATAATAAGGTAATTCAATATGTTTAAACCTTGATGGTTGTTGATGCACCTAAGAGGACAATCATTAGGACATCAATTATACTAATAAATAAATAATTGATAAAAGATCTATTTTTAGTAAGAAATTAGGATTTTGTGTTAAGAGGATAAAGAAATCTTTGCTTACTAGATATTATGCACTGAAAAGAAAAAATTTCAAGAACGCTCATCCATAAGTGATATGACACACAAGTTTGCATTTGCCACAATCAAGGATCTTGATTGATAAGAGCAAGAAAACTCTCAAAGAGATATTTCAAATTATTAAAAACCAATTTGCTTGTTAATGACATGACTATGACTATCTATAACAGTCCTAAAGACTAATAAAATTACTAAAATACCACTAATTAGAACCTTAATAAAATAACTTAATGACATAAAATAAAAGAAGCATTCTACACTAGATGCAGCTTCTAATATGGGTCGAGTTGTGTACTCTGAAAACTTGTGAAAACTCCTGAAATTGCTTTCAACATGGCTATGTACTTAGGTCGTGTTAGGCATAAGACTATATTTCCTTTTCTTTCCTATTTGTTCTCAATACAGCTTTCAACATGTCTTATGTTGACACTGATGTAGAATTTGCAATCTTTAACAAGGCTCTAAAGCTCTTGAAATATATCTCCAATAATTGAATAAATCTTTATCTTTGTATTTTAATTATTCATAAGCATCCTAGTGATGGATTCCATAGTCTAGTTCTCATCATCTTCCAAGGGTTTGATAAATTGCCTTCAAATCGACTTGGTAGAAAATCTTCAATCCATAGGCTATGTCAATAAGAATGAACTTTAACATCTACATGTGGATGAAAAATTCTTGTGAGGAAGAATAAGAACTATATAGAAGAGTAATTATCTCACAAGTATATTCAAGATGTCTCATGGCCCATGTATTTCACTCACACTCATGTTTTAATTGTTTATCTCTCAACACTCTACAGTTGTCTCTATCGCTTAAGTTGATGCCAGTTAATCATCTAAGAATGTTGATATTACAAAACTCACATTGTTTCAAGATAGAGTTGCAAGACACTTTAGTTACCGCATAACCATTCCATCTAACATCAATTACCTTGTCTTCATCCATCGAAATTCCATCATACAATTCAACAAAACTATACCTCCCCATAGGCATCAAAGATTTAATTTAGACTTTAGCAACAAATACTTCCAATAAAGAAGTAAGTTAATAAATCAAACCATCAACAAAGTTATAGATTTGCTCACCAACAATAAAGCATCCCAACATTAATAGCTAATAATGAGGAATGTGAAATAAATGACTTTCCAACAACAGTGAGTCATTTTTTGTAGTAGTTTTCAACTCATGAGCAAACCACTCACACCTTCCTTCTTTACAAGATAACTACAAAAGCAACATAACACAGCCTTAGTGTGCTACACTGTAACAAATACTATGTCATCTATAATCACAAAACTCCTTATAGCACAAAATGCCAGCATCAACAAAATATCATGCATTCCCCCATCAATTAAATAATAATCTATAACAATAGGCTCACTCGAAAGCCCATTTGCTATCATCACAAAATATAGATTATACCATGAGAAGACTTGACATGGCTTGGTAGGATCTTCTAGAAGTGTCACAATAGTACTGGTAGTTTGAATGCATCAGCCTTTCGAAACACAACTTAAAGGTCTACTATAAATGTGGTATCCATCTAGTATAACATGGATTAGTAATTAGAAGAAATAGATGGAATAGGTACACTTGACTTAAATGGATTCATTATTAGATTATCTATTACTCTGAAGAGGTGGATATAAGATATGGTAAAATCCACCAACTGTCGACCATTATGACTACCATTAGATGTCAATTCACCAATAAATATTTTGTACATCATAACCCTCTTCATAATTGTACCATTAACATGCAATACACTCTTCCAGTTCAAATATCCATTTATAAGGTTCCAATCATTACCAACAAGTGGCTCATGTGATGTTACAAGGGAAATAATATTATAGTTATCTTCAACTCTGATTAACCCCATCAATGTATTAGAACATAATGGATAGAACATAGGAAAACGAATATAGAGATACCTAGAATGCTTAGTAGGTCATGGTGTTAGTAGATGTGGCTCCAAATCAGACACATGATGGTTGACTCTACCTCAATGTGATGATGCACATCCCCTATAACACTTGTTTCCCCTGTACTCTTATGCTTTGTCACCTTATCATTAGTGTTGCAATCTACATCACAAGGAATTTCTACTTGCACCACATGACCCTTTGAACTCTCTTTAAGAACATCACCACTATCTTCTTCAATCAAACAATTTTCTTCGGTGCGGTTCTTTAGTAGTTCAATTGTTACTAAGCCCTTTAGCAGTTTTGTCTTTTCCATTAGTTCACAAAACTGAAATTGATAATTATTTCAACAAGTTAGCCTTGATAACTTCATGTAAGATTTGAAAGTTTTGACAACAAAAACTCTTAACAATATTATAGTTCAAGCCATTCTCAAATCTTAATGCGGTGTACACGAGTCTCATATATTTCACAATGCCACAAGAGGACCTAATATTTGCGATTGTATCTACCAACAGTCATTTAGCCTTGATTCAACACTAAAAAAATTTCATATGACTCATCTTGATAATGTGGTAAGGCAAATCTTCTCCTCATCAACCTTTTCATGAAATCCCATGTAATCTCCTCATGATACCTATCCATGGTTCTCTATAGTATAATGGTCTACCACGAAAACATCACAAGCCTTATATATTTTTACTCAATTGCATGCCCTAACCAATGACTAAAAATTCTTTGATCACAATTTCTCCCATACACTCTATTGATATTCCAACGATTAACACCAAACAAATCATCAAATCATGTACCATTAATAGCAAATCATGAGCCTTACTAGTGTCTACATGCCATCTCTTAGTGGTTGGATGCTAGTCCATTAAATGATGATAAAAAACTTTTTGATCAAGTGAAAAAATCCCTAGCATCCTAACATCAACTCTTAACATCTATACGCTAGCTATAGTTTACATGATTAGTCCCTGGGTCATGCTAGCATTCAATTACCATGCCTAAAGGCATATCTAGTATTTGAACGTTAGATATAGTGGATTTAGGTCCTATAACATTATCAACATAAACAAACAAAACACATAAGATGCACAAACACAAACTAAACATATTACTAACATATTTTGTCAATTAAGCATAAATTAACTCTTGCAAATGAGTAATTGCGCAATATATTTTGTCGTCAAAATATGCCTTGAGCGGACTAGTTCAACAAAACATACATCTCTATTAGAATCACTTGAGTCATCACCATTTAGGGTTGCTATCAATGCCTCCTTGTTTGATCCTTTGTATG
This sequence comes from Combretum micranthum, assembly GCA_024138025.1. Taxonomy (NCBI): domain Eukaryota; kingdom Viridiplantae; phylum Streptophyta; class Magnoliopsida; order Myrtales; family Combretaceae; genus Combretum; species Combretum micranthum. Next base: position 207,827 of record JAMXBD010001800.1, on the reverse strand, counting down.
CATTCTTGAGCATTAGACAATATTCTTTAATACATCCTAGCTTGTGATACTTAAAGCAAGTTATTACATCCTTTTTCTCCTTCTCTAACTTAGATGAGTTTTAATTTTCTTTCTTCTTCAACTTCTTGTTAAATTTTACAAACTTAGACTTCTTGGCCATTAATGGCATCTTCTTATCATCCTTATCATTGCTCTCATCACCACTTGAATCGACATTCATTAGCTTTTAATGCCACAATCTTTTTATTGGATTCTTTTCATTGTCTTCTAATCATTTCATGAGCCTTCAATGTGCTACTTTAGATATCATACTAAGGTCATGTGCTTCCTTGATGCGGTTCTCTTTATCTCCAAATCTCTTGGCACTAAACTAAGAATTTTGGAGTTTAGCTTCACATTAGTAAATGTCTTACTAAAAAAACATTGTATTGATTCACAATATTGATGAATCTTCTATGCAAATTATTAAGTGATTAATTTAGGTTTGTCTACAAGTTTTCAAATACGTCCACATAAGAGGCTTATTTTTATTTAAACGTGATCGTCCTCCATAAGTATAATGAAGTTCATCCCATATTTGTTTAGCATTTATACATGTACATACTTCACTAAGGTTATTTTGATTTATCGCAGACTATAAGATATTCATTACAACTTCATTGAATCCTACTTTTTTCTATTTGGCCATAGTGCATATGTTTTCATCTTTGCCTTCTATTGTAGTAACCATCTTCTACAAAACTTTATAAGAGTCTATTTTAAGCCTTTAAGAATATTGTCATTCGACACTTCTAATATGGATAGTAACTATTAATTAAAAGAGATGGCTTATTTATAGCTTGACCTGATATAAATCTTAGTACATTTGATGCCATGATCTTTTGATTAAGCATGTTTAAACTAACTTAGAACCAAGCTTTGAAACCAATAGAATTACACTAGTCTAAACTCAAGAGAAGGGGTTGAATTGAGGCCATTACCAATTTTCGATTTTAATTGCATCTTAGGGAACTAATGAATATGCAACAAGATAAATATCAATAAAAAAAGTATTAGAAACATAAAAGAGATAAGGATAGAGAAATCAAGCTTGTATCTAACATAGAGTTGGACTACCCCCTATTTTTCATGGACATCAATTGCATTTAATTAAAGAATTCACACACACTTTATTAATCACCAAAGGAATGCTCTAAAGAGCTTACAAAACATTCATAAGTACAAACAATTACAAGATTAGTGCTTAAAAATGAAATAGAAACTTCCTCACACTTTGCAATACTTAATTATCAATTAAATTACAATTGCAATGTTTTTCATAAGACAAAATCAGTAAGTGTATACAAGTTTGTTTATTAGCAAGTAAATTCCCTTAAGAAGCTGTTCAAACCTACCAAAATCTCTCTTTAAGGATTTTGGTCATGGTGAAATTGCACCATTTTATCTTAACATCACATAAAGTTAATGGCTAACCTTGGTTATAGTCGGCTCGTCGGCCCCTGACTCATTTGTTCACTTGCATACAAAGTTTTTTGCTGAGTGGATAACCCAACTCATCCACTGTACTCACTTGCTGTAGAACTATAGAATGTTTTAAGAATTTCAAAGGTTCGATATAAAATAGAAACCATACGTAAAATTCATATAATGATAACTAGCATATGTGCACTTATGATGCATGTGTAATAATTAAATTTGACATAATAAAATTTAGGAAATAACACAATTATTGAATAAATCTATATAAATATCGAATGATTTGATTGGAAAAAAGAATAATGTCTAAATAATCTAAAAAGCATGGAAAAAAGGAAATGGAGAAATGAAACAAATGTAGTAATATGAAAACTATAATAAACATGCAATAATTTAAGAAGAAAAGATAAATATCCTTGTATTTGTTTAAAAAAGGCATTTCTATTCAAAATGGGGGGAGAGAGAGAGATGAAGGAGAGTAGTTATTGAAATATCCACATGTTGTTTATATTGAATATAAGAAAATAAAATAATTTCACATATTATATGAAACTAAGAAATATTATTACAAGCATGAAAATTAATAAATAAAGAAAAAATGTACAGGCTCCACGAGATATCTTGTATATTATAGGTTTTATAAGATATAAGGTAGGTATATGATATTGTAGGGTAAGTTCTAAGTACAACATTTTATTCCTTATGCCTTATAGGGTAGGGTATAAGTAATTGCTTATCCTTATTATCCCAACCAAGTGACCTGTGAATATCATCTCCATAATCAAAGAAAGCAATGAATTCAACCTTGACATATTACTATCCATTATATATTTCATATCATATTTAATAATTATATTATTTACAATTTATAGTAACAACGCATTTAATGGCATCAAGTGCGATGTTCCACATATGATGGTCCAAAGTTTAGGGATATATTATGCTAATTCATATAGGGGAACAAATGGCACTAAACATGTAGTATCCTTTATTGGAGAATTGTGCTCAATGCACCCACTTAGCTTTTGGTGCCCACTAATATGACTAGGATCTCTTTTTCTTAATCCAGTAAGAATGGCTTAAGTCATGCAACATGTTGGTTCAAATATCTATATGCCCTTTAGATATTTATTTGAGCAAGGACAATTTTTAGATAATATGATGTCATAAAATTCCCTTTGAAAATATACACCATTATTATTCTACACATTCTTTGACTATATTGAACAATATGTAGGGAAAAAAATTTACATACACAAGATATACTTGTCTTTTGTTAATAGTATTCACACAAAAATGTGTCTTGGAACATTGTACACAATTACAACATATAACACATGTTATTCTCCATATTAAGCTTTAAGAACATACAAATAATATTTGAGGGTGATGTCAGATGTATATATATTTTCTTTATCTAAAACTTTTCAAGTCAAGATAAATATTACAATTGATATAAAAGATACTAAGAGGTAGATGGTATTGATTTGCTATAATTTTTATGAACATAAAATTGTTGCAAATGAATTGATCTGAGCCAAGCTTTTCAATGTGTGAGCTTAGATTGTTAAAAAGTTACTGAGCAAAGCTTTTACTAAAGTAAAAGAAATGGATTTAGGCATGTGCTTGATAAGAAATCTTATGCTTGAACTCAATTAAAAAGCTTGGCTTGTATACACAAAATCAAGTAAAATCTAAGCTTGGCTCAAAGCACATATCCTTAATATCAAGTTCAACTTGAATATTAATGTGACTCAAATTGAACCAAACTCCTTAATTTAAAGATAAAAATGAAATCAAGGAAATTCAATTAATAGACCAACAAATTTAGTTAGACCAAGTTGTAGAGGAAAGTGTGGATTGAAAAAGGGGAGTGCTTTAGCTTTTATAAAGTGCCAATCACAATCAATCATGTGGGGAGAATAAATAATAAGAAAACCACAAATCATTTGTCTTGTGTAGCATATGAAAAATTCACAAACCAATCTATCTCTTTCTCCTTATAATATGGACATCTGAATGCTTCTTTGACTAAAGAGAAATGACAATTTAATTCATTGCTTGTTCTTTAATATAATAACAATGATTAAGGCCATACACAATATTAAATGTAAAATTTAAGGTCTTAAAATAAATTTAAAATAATAATTATATATGATATATTATAACGAGTAATTATTTTATAATATATATTATATAGAGGTCGCTTAAGAGCCTATACAAGCATAAGATAGAAGTTCGAGCTTGGCTCATTTAATTAAATGAGTTTTAATTTGAATTCGAGCTTGGCCATTTTGCTTATCAGGTTTGTTTGTTAATCAAGCTCAAGTAGCTCAGAACAACTTGATTCATTTGCAACTTTAGATAATCCAAATCATTAAATTGTAAATCTAGAAATCTATATGAAAGATAGTTTATTATTAATTTTTAAAAAATATCAAAATGATAACTTTAAAGGATCCATGTAATAACCTGGAACTCCTCCCACCAAAATATTGTCTACTTTCATGAAATGGCACACAATTTTATTTTTGATGTCCGCTGATTCGTAATAGGTTACCCATTCTAGGAATGCTCTCCATTAAACATGATAAACGTCGTAGTTTTTATGAACTTCAAGCCATTACACTAAAAGATGCCTTGATAATTAGAGTTCCACTACCTTACGCTTAAGGGATATCATATTCTCCCCCATTTATAGAATTAACATCCTTGTCAGTTTTGTCACATAGGCTTAAAACCATACAAAGTCAGAAAGATACTAGAGTTGCTCCATACAAGCTCAAGAGATGCCTTCCACTCAAAGGCACTTTGCCCTATATAATACTTAGCCACCTACTTTTGGCCAGTGAATTGCTCCAATACCACTTGTAATAACCTAAAACTCCTCTCATCGAGGTATTAGTTATTTTGGTGAAATGTTGTATGGTTTTGTATTTGGTGTTAGCCACTTGCTTGGAGGTCACCCATCTTGAGAGTGCTCTTTACTAAGCATGTTTAATTTTGAACCTTCGATAAGCTCTAAGCCATTACAACAAAAGACACCTTAATAATTAGAGTTTCATCACTTTATAATTGAACAATCCAAATTTATTTTGTGTTTACACTTTTTACTTATTGGTGAATTCTCATGTGCTACCCTGCTATCCTAAACGCTATGGAGTTCTAGTTTTAGAAATGGATGGTTGCCTTGAATCATGCTTTTGTAGCAATGAATTATTAACATTAGACTATTGCTACAACATGCTTATTATCAATCTTTTAATAATCATAATACAAGTGCATATAAAGTTTTGCTAAGAAAAAAAATAAGGTTGGTTGTTGCTGGAAATATTCTTATTTTATACCCTTTATCATTTTCAAAGTTTTTCTTAGCATTTTGCATTTTGACTCAATCTTAAAACTTCTAGATTCATGAAGATATTCTCAAAATCCATAAGCTTGGAATATCATAAACATGGGATCCACATTCAATGTCAGGTATGTCAGCCATATCAATTTCTCTTTATGTTTGTAGTACTTTATCAATTCCCTAGTTATCAATTTACATATTTTATGTAACATAAGTTATATTGGTGGTGTATCATGAGCAATTTAATTCATATGAAGGATGACCAAAATTTAAGACATCATGAGCATGAGATTAGAAGGCCATAGTAAATGATTAACAACCTATACTATTGTTGAATCTCTCAGCATATGCAATTGTTAGGTTTTAATATCAGAAAGAAATTGAGATAAATAAGCTAATAGTATGATATACCCTTAGGATCTTGTTTTTAAAGCTTTGCCTTTGATGTTTTATTAATTTATATAGCATATGCATAGTATGTAAAAGATGAGTCATTATATTATTTCTAATTTGAGGACAAGATTTTATTTGTAAATGAACATTTTTTTTCCTTTCCACTAAATCCATACAACTTGAGTTCCTATTTGTCAACATATCATATCATAGTGAAAGTAGTACAACATAATTTCTACTTGCACTTGTCATAAAAATATAAGTATCTCTTTGAGCCTTCTTTTTCAATTTTAAGTGATCACGATGAGTGCACTCGATATTTTAATCAAGTACCACACATCTCCACCTATAATCCCATAACTCATCGCCTATAAGAGCACATTTAGTTACCTAGGATAATATTTAACTTGTGTCTATGTTCATGAGATGCAAAAATCCCATTTTCACACACATATACATACACACGCACATATAAGTCTACTCAACATACCTTATCTACCTTGACAAGCCACAAATATAAAGGATCTCCTTAATCCATAACTAACCATAATTCTCGTCCACACATTCACTTTCCTATCATAATTTTAGAGTATGCCTAAGTTCACTTCATGACTAGTATTAGTTTTGTGCATATGCATGTTCATACTTAATGCAATCACAGGTGTAATACAGTAATCTATAGGTGTAATATGTTGCATTACTAGTTTCGCTCAAAATCTAGCCTCTATGACTTTCATTGCATCTCAAATTCCAAGTTTTTAACTTGAAACATTATCTATTGTAACCAAGTTTAGAAAATTTAAACCTTTGACTAACTTTAGAGTTAGGCGAGTATAAAATTAAGATAAATAAAACAAAAGTAACATAATATGATGCATCTATACATTTTCATATCAACATAAGGATAATTGCAATATCATTATCATATAGTGTGAAAACTACTCATGAGGGGCGGAAATATAGTTAATGTATGAATAGTTTTTATCATGGTAGCATTAGCTCATAAGCATTAAAAAAACACCTATTATACAATCATAGATACATCATAGGATCTGTCTTCGACTTACACTTAACGTGTCACTTAACATTCCACCATAGTCCACGAATTAATGTTATTTGAATTTTAATTCTAATACATGTCACTCAAATGAATGCCATTACAAGGCATAATAACATGTCATGGATTGGGTGAAATCGGTATAGTCCTTTAATAACATAGCTAGAATAGCCAAATCACTTGACAACATATTATCACATCCATTTATAATGAATCACAATACAAATTCAAATGATCAACTCCACGCTTGTTTCTCATGCCAGTGATACAAGTATGCTTCATCTATAGACATTCACAATGAACCAAATAGTAGCACAACAAACTTAATACCCTTTCTAGTCGACAATCTCAAATTCTAGTCATAAGTTCATTATTAAATCCTAGTTTGATGGTCACAATAAGTAATTACAAAGATTTCAATAAACAATGAACGAGTTACCTACAATCTTTTGAGTATAGCATATAATGAGGCTACAAAGCATGGAGGGAATTCACCTGGCTTGAATAATCCTTTAACCAAACTTTTTGAAATAAACCTACAAAATACATGTACTCTTACCATCAATTAATGTATCTAAGACCGAACTTCCATTAATGTTATGACAAACTTTCTTTTAATTTTCATAAAAATACAAAAACAATATTGCTTATTAATTTATCCTATCGAATGGAAATATATCTATGTAAAGTATAGCTTATAAAACTACATATATGTAATATTCATGGCTATGTATTTTTTGTAGATTACTTTCTATTACATGTTCGTTTGTGTATAAATAAATTTATATACTTACACAAGTGGCATTATATATCTATAAAGTATAGGGTAAATGTAACATTTGGAATCTAAACTTTTTTAATTTATGCAATTAACTACTGAAACTTTAAAAGTATTAATTTATTATCTACAAACTTTTCTAGATCACTCATTGCATCTAGATGAGATAGTTAATTTAAAAATTGAGTAAAGTTCAAGTACTTAATTGTAAAAATAGACAAAATTTAAGTATCAAATTGATACTTTTAAACTTTGAGTATTTAATTGTAAAAAATTAGTAAAATTCAGATACAGGCAATTACCCTAAAATATATAAATTGTATACTCTACATATGTATTTGTATAAAATTATTTAAATATACAAGTATATATGATCACATTAGACATTTATATGGGAAACTTTTGTTATATATATACAAGGATACAACAATGTCGACGGGTAAATATAAGTCATGTATATAGTTATGCGTTTTGTATCTTCATGTCTACATATCCAGTATGTATATATATAGAATGCAAAAATAAAATAGTGAATACCTATACATAGAGCGAAGTTAAAAACTTGTTAGAAAAACAACAAAAATGCAAAAACTACTATGTCATTGCCTTTTAGTTTTAAACAACTATGTTCCATAATTAGACTTTGATTTGATTTTCTGATAGGATTTTTGTGAATTTGTTCGATTTCTCTGCCATTTATGTAAGTTTTGATTTTTTTTTTTTTTAATTTTAGACAGTGCCATACAATATATTTAATCAATACTTTTTGATCCATTTTTCTTTAAAAAAAATTATTTGTGAGTGCACCAAAATTAAAATCGTAAAACTTCTTATCTATATTTTGTTAAGTAATAATGATTATCAACATAATTAAATATCTGTTTGGTGTTTCTAAGGTTTATATTTTTATTATAAAATAACGTCTTGAAGGCTATATGTCTAAATGTTCCAACACCTAAGATACAAGCACAAAAATATTATTCAGACCGTTATTTCTAAAATAACAAAATAGACAATTTATTTTAATTAATTAATTATATTTTTATGCAGCCATAGAAAGGCTGTGGGGGACTGCTTGTACTTACAAATACCACTTGAATTTCCGGTAAAAGCTAAAAGTGCATGCAGTGAATGGCAGTAGGACCATTTTATGGATTTCAAACATCCATTTTCCTACAAAATCTCTGCTGTTTATTCGGAGAAATAAAAATCATATTCCTTTCCCTCTATTGAATAAGAATACACTTTTTACATCTTTTTAATAATTATAATTCCTAATACTACATTAAGTACTTGTTATCACTCAAATCATAGTCCATGCATCATATATATTAAACATTACTCAATGGACTATAGTTTTGGGAATTGGGGATCTAAAAAATAAGTTTGTAGCAATTTTTTTTTCAACATTCGAAATGCCAAAATATCTAATGGGTCCATGTGGTTCATTAAATCGAAGAAAGATTAGGATTTTTACTTTTTTGCATTTTAAATCCAACAGTGTACCAAGTTTGTAGGTGTTGCAATCTCGCAAGACGCCTCTATAGTATCCCCACTGAGGATGAAACCAAATGAATATGTGTGCTAGCACTTTAGAATGATTCTAAATCTACACGGGAATCCCTCACAAAAGCTCTCGTGTTTTGTTTTTAGAGTATGTAGAATTTCTCTACAGTTCTAATATGATGGATAACATCCCCTTTAACTCTATATGAGAGCTACAATGTTCTATTTAATTATATTAATGATAATATCCTCACAAATAAGAATATTATCATTAATAGGATCTCTAATCCAATTAGGGTTTTCTTAAAACACATTCCTTTTTTTTTTCTTATCTTCATATTCAAAATACTGAAGATTATAAACTATTATTATTTATTATTCTTAATGAATTAAGATTAATTATTAATTATTTATTTATCCATGATCTGTTTGATTCATTCTTTCTGTATGACCCTATAGATTGACTTAATGTTGTAATAGATTAAAAACTTTTTTTAGCCCAAAAAATATAAGTGGTCTCTAGGAAGATATTATGTCTACCTAAATTAAGTGAAGATCGATGATCCAATTTTACCTAATCCATAACTTATATTATAAATTTTTTGTCACATGTTATCTAGATTGAACACTAGGCATGAATAGTGCCACCATTATATTGTTCAACCTTATCATTTCTTGATCTCCAAGTGCACCGATAAAACAAATGACATTGATTATACTATTAATTCATTTAAGCATGGCTTTACATTTCTCAATATCACTTATCGATGATCCTAGAGATATCTCTCTCATAATGAGAGAAACAAATTATATCTTAATCACTTATCTCCCTCTATATGGTTTACACTATGCCCAAGCACAATCTTTATAATTATCTCACTTATTGATAATATTTGATTGAGCCGAATCATAATGTTCCTCGTACTAGGATCCATGGTGATTTTTGGTCTAAGGATACAATGACATCATTATTATGAGAATCACTTATGATATTAATCCATGTAGCGATCTTATAGTAGGGTAAATCTAGTACTTAGTTCTCTAACCATGTATCTATGAGTTTGATTTGTATCTCCATATAAATAATCATCTCATGATTATTAATCAAACCTCATACTAGATTTAATTCATTGTTGTTCTCATAATAATAAGCATCTGGGCATATTTAGACTAACTAAATGATTACTCAAAAATATTATTATAAAGTAAACATGTAAATAATATAATAATAAATGCTTCTTTGTAAATAAAATATAAGAATAACAATATCCAATGATTGGCCTATGGCACAACCACTATCATATAGTCCTCATAATTGCAGTAACATTAGCACCCCCTAAGCTTTTGCGTATGAACATCATTTATAATTTAAACGAATCATTGAATTTATGGATATTTATGTGGAAGTCCATATCTTTGTATGGATGTATAATTTGTGATTTTAGATTGCATAGGTTCTATGATTCGTATATGTTTTATGATGTATGGCCATAAAATTATTTGATGTGCCAAAACTAATATGGAAAACTTTGATTCAACTACTTAATTGTATTTTATCATAAACATAAAGGAATTTTTTTATATAAAAAAAAAAAAAAAACAAAGACTTGATCGATAAAGTTTTCATATAAATATAAATTTTTCTAATGTATTTAATTTTTTCCCTACATAAATCTTATAAGATCGTAAGTTAGAACTTTTAGTTTGACTTTGGCTCTGAATTGGGTATGTTTTTTTTATTTCTTGTCCAGGTTCCTGTATTTATAAAAACAAAGATGACGCAATTTAGGAAAAGCAATTACTTGTTATTTCCAACAGCAGAGACATATAGTAGAGCAAGCGTGAGATGGTTTGGCTACGAGCACCTTTGCTGCCCATTTTGGCCTCATTCCATTCAGTGGTTTCTCTACTCTTTAATTCCAGAAGTTGTTGTGAATTGGATTACAATGCAATTCAACCTCCGTTGGAGAATCCAAAATCAGACAAGCACGAAGTAGCTCGTGGTGCTTGCTTCTTCCAATCTCTCTCAGTTCGGGACGGTGGCATATATTGAATAAGTTTATGTCAGTTTTATAAGAATTTAAGAATGTCTTCAGTAATTTTATGAGTAATTGTTCCTTGTGTGCAACATACAATATGCTTGTCAATAATGATTGAAGATTCCACGAATAGGATAAATAGTGACACAAGACGTCGAGAAGCTTTGATTGCTATTGGTATGATATGCTTCGTAAGGAAAAATATTTTTGGCAATGTTCTCTATTCCCTATGGATCGATCATTTAAAGCTAATCCCGTAGCTACTAAACAAGAGTATATATCGTCAAGCTTAACTCCTCTAAGATCAATTTTTTTTTTTTTTTTTCCAATTACAATGAGAGAGGAGAATTGAATATGATATTTTTCACTTGAAAAATTAGGAAAATATAATTGGACTACAACACTATTGGCTATGATCAATCTTTTAAAACGATATATTGCAAGGCCGTGAGTAATGAATGAAGGCTACAATTAAACGAAGTAGACTTTAAATGGCTATTATAGAAAAGAGTGAAATTACAAGTGGAAAAATACATATAGGTAGGCATATAATAAGAAATTTCTGACTAATTTTCTCTTAATATTATAGCGGTTAAACTTTTTGGAAAATTGGACCATCATTTCATCTATTCGATTTGCCAATAACTTTTCTGATACATCTTTTTATCAATGATCTTTTTAAAGTACTTTAATTGTAAATCCAAAAATCATTTAGACATATTCTACCACTGGAAGTAACACTTCATGTTTATTTATTTATTTTTTCACCCTATGTTTTTTTTATATGCTATGTGCTAAATTATGTCCTATATTATCTATATTGTGCTCCTTAATTATCCATAAATTGAAAATAACTTGTGCTGTTTTCTTTTTTATATAAAAAGAGGGATATAGAGTTCTTTAATGTGATTTTTCACCTCTCTAATTACCTTGAAACTTAGTGGTATAATTTATGGTTTCTCACGTGAAAAGTACTAGGTAGAATCCTCCTCTCTCGTTGTAATGAAAAAAAAAAAAAAGTAAGGGATTTCAAATAAGAAAGCCGTAAGAGAGCGTCCGTATCCGAGTGCATTGCCTTCTTTTGTTCATCCCTTTAGTGATATTTGAAACATTTTCAGAACACCTGAAAACACTTACCATGGCAACAAGCATCACTGCACTGAACGGAGAAACCATCCTCCCGCGTCACCAAAATAGCAGTTTTCAAGCATAAATGGCCTTCCATTTGGATAAATAATAGTTTCATCTTCAACCATTATCTTATGGTCTTCTATTAATCCACATATTTTTCAAACCTTGCTTCTTGAATCCAGCAGACGTCACTATTAAGAAAACACTGCTGGTTGCATTGTGCTAAAAATATTATAAGACGATGCCATCGTAAATTTAATGATGCGCACAAGTTTAATTTTGAGTTTACTTCCTTTCTTCATTTTTTTTCCTTTTGCATCAAGTTTAATCATTATTTTACACAGATTAAACAACTACTTGGTGTTAGTACTAGATATGTGTTTATTGACAGCAATAGTTATTACCCCAACAATCACCACACCATTGAAGAATTAGCATGAAAAATTTGTAACATCTTAAATTTATTAAGGATATTTACAACTTGCCATACATCCATATGAAATATAGACAGACATAGACTTAGAAACTACTAATACATCAATAAATACTTTTAACTAATCTCCAACCTCACCTATATATCATAATAACTTTAAGTCAACAGTCTCATAGAAGTGGCTTCATTTATCAACCGTCACAGCTTCGACATGACACAGTCACATGTTGGTTTATAAAGTCCACCTAATTAATATTACAATTTGACAACTGGGTCTAAATCCTATTACAACACTATAGTACACATAAATACATAACACTACGTAGTCAGATTAGAGTTTCTATCTCCACTAGCGTCACTTTCATAGTCCACTATGACATCGTAACAAGATAAATCCAATATTGACAGTGTTTCAATTGCACCTAAAAAATTAAAAACAATAAGCCATAACCTAGTACGACATACCAACAATTACATGCAAATGTACAAGTAACAATATTTTCACATGCATGCCAAGTGGTAATGCAATAATCAACCATTCGATTATAGGTAAACTTTAACCAAGCAACCAACAAGGAGGTAACTCAATATCCTGAAGTACACATAGATATTTGTATACATATATATATTGGTTATTAGATACTTTCCAATAACCACTCTCCCAACATAACCTAATTCTACCCATAGGGGTGGTCGATAGGGCGGGATAGGGGATACATGGGAGAGCAATGGGGGCTTTGGACCCCTAGACTCCCAAAATTTAATTTTTTTAAGTTTTTTAAAAAAGAAAAAAATCAATATATTATATGTATATTAAAAAGAATAAATAATAATTTAAAATGAAATTAACTTTGTGGTTATGTACTTTGTTTTTTGTCCATAATGTCATAGGTTCGAGTCCCATAAGTGTACTTTTACCTTTTTGGCATGCATTTATTACAATATCTTTTTCTCTCTCCTTCTCTCTTTTTTAAACTTTTTTTCTTTCCTATTAACTAATAGAATTAAAATTATTTATCATAAAATTTTATTTAACTAGATAAATTCTTGTAAACAATTATTTTTTATATGTACTACACCATCAATAATAATTATAATGTTCATATTGCAAATGTTAAGATTTTATCGCATAAAACATTATTTCACAATAATTATTGGAATTAAATTAAAATATCATAGAATTATATTCAACTAAATAAATTTTTATAAACAACTTTTTTTTATATTTGTAGTACACCACAAATAATAATTCTATTATTCATATCACAAATGTTTCAATTTTGTCACCTAAATCATTTTTAAATAATACTAATTATGCCATTTATTAACTTTATTTTTTAATGATAATTAATCTTCAAATAATACATATTCAATATTTTACAGAATATACTCTTAGTTATTTCTTGAATGATTTTTTTTTTTGTACTTATCAATTTAGAAAATATGATAGTGAAATTATTAAGATGCAATAATATAATTACATTAGCAAATGGATACATATAGATAATTATAATATTAACTTAACTAGCATCTAGCCCCCCAATCGTATCATCTTGCATCTGCTTCTATTTACTCAAATTATTTCCATGCATACAAGACTCCACTCAAGAAACCATCACACATGGATCATCGAGATGTGGTGATAACAGCATCGGTACTCCCTACCTATTATTAGCAGCAACACACAAGCAACAAGCAAGATTTAGAATCAGATAGTATGTTAGTTTGTTTATACTTCTACCTTAAACAAACACTAGCAACAAACATAGTACACGCATACATAGAAATTGTCCTAATCCAAAAACTAATATCAACTACGTGAATTACATGCAATTAAGTTACTAAGAATCTTCTATATGTCTAACTTACTCTTATTACTATATTATTCTTCTTGGCTCTACTCTACTATCTCTAAGTTCCTAAGATCTTAGAGTTTATTTTAGACTTAAAGAAAGAGTTAAATGAACTCCAAGGTTTTAAAGTGATTTTAAACTCTTATGCAACGCCCTAACCTGAAGGTATTACAATCCGCCACGTTTCGTTCTCTTCGTAAGATCACGCTAAGCTATGAAATACTAATCCACAAATATATCAAAAAATAATCACCAAAACTCACACACGATTACTTTAAAACATCACATAAAATAATCTCTTTGAAAATCATGAACTATTAGAATTCAAAACTATATACTATCAAAACCCAATAGAACCTAATGAAACCTAATAAACTAGTCTCATAAAGTCTTCTATAGATAATAAGATTCTCAAATAAAACTTCATAAAGATCTTCAATATCTCTTTCCTGATTCCCATGATCAAGATCTACTAGTCCTCAGCTGGATAGTTAGGTCTACTATCGCCATCCCCATGATCAACATATATATCATACCAGATAAGTCATATACTATTTCATCTCCACCTGTACCAAAAAAATAAAGGAATAAGCGAAAACGTCTAATACGCCAAACCATAAACAAATACGCATGAACATGCAACATAGAAATATCACATACAATCCTAAAACTAATGCAGCAAGCATAGGTTATTATTTTTTATTAGTCAACAACTAACACAGTTTAGAACCATTTGCAACTAGTTCTAAACCCGAAGTAACTCATTATAAATGCTTGAATTTTTCATAATTCTTAGAAAATAATTCTAGAGTAAAATACCAAAACCAAGACCCTGAAAACCAACCCAAGTTAAAATCAAATTCTAAATAAGATCAAATATGAAAATTTTTAACCTTGAGAAAAGAGGTGATAGGAATCTAGTTGCCCTAAGTGGTGAAAAAAGGAACACAAAAAAGAAAAGCAGTAAAGAGCAAGTCAAGAAGAGAAATGGGCAGCGCAGGGGAGATAGGCCAACTCTAAGCCGTTGGCCTAAGTATCAAGGCCGTCGGCCTACTTTACTAAGCTGTCGGCCTACTTGCCGGCCTACTTTTGCCGAGTCTTATTCTAGTTTCATTTTGTTTTGTATAGGCCGCCCAAGTATAATAAAGGCCACCAGCTTTCTTTTGGTACGAGAATTTATGTCTTTAGGTCTCTTTAAGGTTGGCATATATAGTCTTTTGTTATTTGTTTTTGATAGTTTGGTCAATTGATTTTGAGAGCACATTTGTGTGTGAGAACCCTCTTATGGTTCGTTTGATTATTGAGATTATTGCTACTCTTTAATCGTTTGTTCTTATCAAATCTTGTGTCATATAGATTTGGGGCAAACATCGTTTTTTAATCTCTTGATTCATTGACACCGTTAGTGCTTTATAGATTGTGGTTTTATCGATCTGTAATCTAAACACAAACCAGTTTGATTTTGTTGTTTGTGGATCCTATCGAGCGACGATTTTGTCCATATCCCTTTAATTTATTCCATTTCATATCAACCAGAAACCCTAAATTGATCAAGATCAGATTTTATTGAAGACCGTAGTCAGATCCTCATCAGTTTGGTATCAAAGCAAAGGTTGTGTAGAGATCATTATTCGACACGGATTGTTTTCAGGATGGTATAAAAAAAATCTTGATTTTTATTATCTATTAGAAAATTCTGCTGTGGTTGTTGTTGTTGGGTTGCTATTGTATTTTGGTTGTTGGTGTCTGTGGAAATGTCATCAGATGATAGCAATAGCATGAATGGGAATAACCCTAGGGCTATAAAGGATGGTAGTGGTGAAGGAGATGTTGTGACAAGGCAAGAATTCACTCAATTACAAATTAGAGTGCATTGGATGCAAGAGTATGTCAGGAGGATTTTGGAGAGATTGGAGGTTAGAAAAAGACAAAGTCAGAGCAGATCTAGCCATAGGAGACATTCTAGTGAAGAATACGATGGGAATAGTGGAAGGAATAGGAGGCGTGATGATAGGGATGATAGGCGACAGGGGATTGAAAATATAAAATTGAAGATTCCACCATTCACAGGAAGTAGTAAGTCGGAGGAATTTTTAGATTGGGTGCCAAGGGTTGAGAAAGTGTTTGAATGCTATGAATGGGATGAGCACACTAAGGTTAAAATGGCCTCACTAGCATTTTTAGATTATACTAGCTTATGGTGGGACAAGTTATAGACTGAGAGAAGAAGGGCAGATGAAGAGAAAGTGCATTCTTGGGCACTAATGAAGAGACTGATGAAGCGCAGATTTGTTCTTGAGTATTATAAACAAGAATTATTAATGGATTTGCAGTCTCTAAGGCAAGGAAAGAGGAGTGTTGAAGAGTATGCGAAGGAATTTGAAACCCTGATGTGTAAATGTGATATTCAAAAATCCACCTATGAGTCTATAGCTAGATTTATTAATGATCTCAAATGGGATATAGCCAATGTTGTTGAGCTTCAGCAATATCAAACTCTTGAGGATGTAATTAAATTGGCTAGAAGGATAGAAAGACAACAGCGCAGGAGGTCTCACAAGTCTCATTATCACAACAAATCTGATGAGGAGGTAAAGAGTGAGGAAGGAAAAGACAAGATAAAGGGCAAAACAGTTGAAGAGAAAGCTCCATAACAAAAAAAGAGTAGAGAAATCAAGTGCTTTAAGTGTTTGGGGCATTGTCACATTGCTTCTCAGTGTCCTAACAAGAAAGTGATGATTATGAAGGGAAACAACATTGAGAGCGAGGAAGAGAGACAAAAGAGTAGTGAGGAAGAGGTGTCTGAAAAGGATATCTCTAATATTCCTTTGACTAATCTAGTACTTAAGCAGGAGGATGTTAGTCCAGATCAACGGACCAATCTACTCTATATTCAAAGTTTAGTCAAAGAAAAAACATGCCTAACTGTGGTTGATACAGGCAGTTGTGCCAATCTTATTTTTGCAGGAATAGTCTCTAAACTGGGCTTACAATTGGAGCAACATTCGAATCCCTATGATCTTCATTGGCCAAATCACCAAGGAGTTATTCCTGTTCATAAACAGGTTCATGTCCCTATCTCAATTGGTGATTATTCTGATGAACTTTTATTTGATGTAGTACCCATGGATACTACATATCTGATTCTTGGAAGACCATGGCAATGTGACAACCACGCTTTATATGATGGGTACAAAATTGAGTACATAATTCAACATTAGGGGAAGATATTCAAGCTGATGGCCATGAGTTCTGAAGAGTTACAACAGGTCAAGTTAATTCATGTTAAAAAGACCAACGGTTTGAAAAGTTTATTTGCTTGGACTAGCAAGATGATCACCCCGAATGTTCAAAAAAAGAAGAATTAAGATTCAAGGATGAATCTTCTTCAACCGGGAGGTAATGATAGGAATCTAGTTACCCTAAGTCGTGAAAAAAGGAACACAAAAGGGAAAAGCAGCAAGGAGCAAGTCAAGAAGTAAAATGGGCAATGTAAGGGAGATAGACTGACTCTTAAGCCGCCGACCTACTTTCCTAAGCCGCCAGCCTAGCTACTTTTGACGAGTCTTATTCTAGTTTCGTTTTGTTTTGTATAGGTAGCCCAAGTGTAATAAAGGCCATTGGCTTTCTTTTGGTACGAGAATTTATGTCTTTAGGTCTCTTTAGGGTTAGTATATATGGTCTTTTGTTATTCGTTTTCAATAGTTTTTGGTTAATTGATATTGAGAGCACACTTGTGTGTGAGAACCTTCTTGTGGTTTGTTTGATTATTGAGATTATTGGTACTTTTTAATTGTTTGTTCTTATCAAATCTTGTGTTATATAGATTTGTGGCAAACATCGTTTTTTATTCTCTTGATTCATTGACACCGTTAGTGCTTTTGTAGATTGTGGTTCTATCAATCTATAATCTAAACATAAATTAGTTTGATTTTGTTGTTCGTGGATCCTATCGAGCAATGATTTCATCCATATCCCTTTAATTTATTCCATTTCATACCAACCAGAGAACCCTAAATTGATCAATATCAGATTTTATTGAAGACCGTAGTCGGATTTACATCATTAGGGCCCTCAAAACAAAATGGAAACTCTAACAATCATTTGATTCAACATCCGTACGCCAACCAAATTATCTATCTGACCCCTAGCATGCAAATCAAGATGATATATTCAAATAACACTTGATGTAAAAAAAACTAAAACCTTAAATCTTTCGGTGAATTTTAGAATAAAAAATTTCAATTACCACCAAAAGTTAAACATAGTTAATCCATAACCTTAGACTCGGTTAAATAATCCCGGGAACTAAAAAATATTGAACAAGTCACAAGAAAATAAAATAAAACGTAAATTTTGAACCAAAAATATAAAACGATCAAATATCCTAAAATTTATAATCTTACGAATAAATCAAAAAGCCGAAAGTCAAACCGGAACCCTAAAGGTCAACAAATTCTACAACAAATGCTAGTGTTTAGATCCGACAATCTTGTACTCTTAAACTCTAAGCAACGGAATTGGGATAATTGTGGATAATAGTTTGTAATAATATAAGGAAGTTTAAAAATATCAGATTCGTTAAATTTTAGTGTGCTTCAAACTCGAAATAGATCAGTTCTTGAAAAGTGTGTCTCAGGGCTCAGAATAGTAAAAATATTCCAATGACACCATTAGATTCGTAATAATACAAAGATTTTAAAAATATCAGTTTTATATTTTCTTGATAGCTAAAAATATCAGATATCGTATTTTTACGCATATTTTCTTTACTACTTGTATTTTAATTATCTAGTATACTATTCATGTACTATTGTTACTATTCATTACTATTTCACTATCTCTACTTTTTCTTATAACCTATTCTTACACTCTATCATACATATCTCTTATAATTTACCTTTCTCATACAACTTTATTCACATCACACCTTACACATTATTTCTTTTTATTACAAAAATACAAAAAAAAAAAATTCAACTATCGCCCTCTTCCCTATGGTATGGTCGGCAACCCCTCTTTCATCTTCCATCTATTTTTCTTTTTTTTTATCTTATTTTATTACATGTAATTTTTACTCCAAAATTCTATAAATACCACATTTCCCTTCACTTCTTTCATACTTCTCATCTTTCCTACCAAAACTCTATCAAATTCTCTCCTCAAAATCTCTGTGCAAATTTCTCTTCTAAACTCTCTTTTCTCTCCCCAAAGCTACTACCCACATATTACTACAACTACCTTTCTTCTTCTTCAACAAATACATAAACCTTAGGTAAAATTCTTAATATTTATCCTTCATGTCATGTAACTTAATATGATCATAGTGTATGTTTTCAAAACTTATAAGGTTATGGAAGTAATACTATATTCATATTTTGTTCTTGTTCATTCTCAAACTGCTATTATATTATTGTTATTATGTTGTTATTATTATGTTGTTACTATTATACTATTGCTCTAATCTAACTTAATATATATTATTATGTATATGTATATTTATATTTCTTAGAGCCTAAATTGCTCACTAACATGCTTTTATTATTGTTGCTCTTGTTATTATTTTTCCTTTCTTTCTTTTCTTTTCTTTTTAGGACTAGTTTATTCTTAGTCCCAGGAATCCTTGATGAAGCTAAGGCTCCCAATACTTGATCGGAATATCTTCATGACGCTAAGATTCTCAATACTTGACCCTATTATTTTGCTTATTATTGCTTCTCATAATCTTTCCTATATTATTATGTGATATTTTCATCCTTTTAATGTTACATAATCATACACATGCATCATTATAATGATATTGTCTCAACAAAATAAAGAGAAATTTTCTTTAAAAAAAGGAAAATGAAACCAAACTATTTTAAAATATAACATTGTCACTAAATAAAGATTTTGCAATCAAACACATAGGAAAAATTATTTTAACAACTTCTTGTCAAACTTGTCACTAATTTTCTTAAATGACAATAAAGATGATTTTATCAAAGAAATTAACTACGGAAATAAACATTATCCCTTTATGATGAGTAATATAAAGTTTATTAAAACTTAGTGTTAATAACTATTTGATATCCAAAATTTTCATAAAAGCTTAATTATAGGATTTTTCTAACTCCATAATAAAAACCAAGAAATAGACTACTTTTCAAAGTTAAGATAAAATCAGCTCACTAGTTTATAAACCCACTTAGAGAAATAAAAGTTTGCCAAGGTTTTAAGTGATAAACTCATTTTCAAAGAAATAGAAAAATACAAACTTGATAAGCTCAAAAACAATAGATATTATCAACAACTTAAGACAATATTGAAGGTGTTCCCTCCAAGTAAAAATTTTATAGAAAACTTAAAAAGACCAAGATTTTAGAAATAAAAATTTATCTTTAAAGAAGTTATAAAAATATAAAAAGAAGATACTTGTTTATAATTTTCAATCAAAACCCTTTAAAATGAAAAATTATGTAACACAACTCAAATTATTAGAGATTATCAACAATTAAGGAAAAATTTTAGGAACTTCATTTTATCACTAGAGGTAAAATTTGTAGAAGACCCAAGTTAAGAAAAATTAATTTATTTTAGAAAAGAAATTAAAAAAACAAAATAAGAATATACTCATTTATAATAACCAAAGAATTTATAAAGTTCTTTCAAAACACTTAAAGAGAAAATTGTTAAAGTTCAAGTTTTCAACCTCATAGGATAAGTTGTTTTATGGAAAATAATCATTGAGACAACACCATTAAAATTTTGTATACAATATGAGTCTATATATATATATATATATTCAAAGGATTTTTCAATCATATAAATATCTATATTTTTGCTTGAGGATTTTATAATGAAAAAAAGTTTGATAAGTTGTGTTTTGAAGACTTGGAATTTTGTAATGCTTCTGTATCCCACCGTTTCCAAATCCAAATGGCTTTTTATAATAAAAATAATCTTAGAAATAGATATATTAAAGAAGCCCATTATTCTTATAAAATAGTCTATTTTTAACATAAAATGGCTTGAGGCTTATTTTAGTCCATAAATCCTATTTTAATCAAACAAAACCCAAATATACCTAGGAATATAGTTTTGGAGTGTATTTTTTGCACATAAGTAAACCAAATTGGGCGAGAGCACAATAAGTCGGTCCAATGATCTATGTTCTGAGCCTATCGAGCTGAATTTCTCAATGACATTCCTTATTAGACTCAATCTTCTAAATATTGTCACCAACCTAAAAAACCAACCCATGACATTAAATTGGATTAAGAGCTCATTTACTAAAATGACCCAATACAATACTAAAGCATAATTGATTAATATGAGGTACCGAAAGCTATAAGTGACTCTAAATTCTCTACGATAAGAGTAGTTTACACTACGAGATCAAATAATATTCCTCCCGTGTATCATATCAACTTCTTTTAGTGCAGCAAATTCCACGCACCTAATGTAGTCATATTTTTATTAAATCATGTCTATAAAGTTTGATTCCATAAGTGTATTTGAATATATATATATATATATGTTTGTTTATCCTCAAATGATATGATGTTATAAAATTATAGCAAAACATATCCTTTCATTTTTCACGCGTTTATATACAATGCATACAATTTTTTATTTTTGTTTTTCAAAGATTGTGTAGTTAACTTCAACATTGTAAAAGTCATTTTCCCTATTTAATTTCTGCACCGACCTCCCTATATATACTTTGAAGTCCCATTTCAACCACGTCTCATTAATATGGGATGTCATAAATGCCATTGGGTTTTTGTTGTCCCCTGTTTTATTGGTGTCTCCGCAAATAGAAATCTATAAGGCATGAAAAGCAATAATAATCTCTAAAATAATACAATGAATAATTATATTTCAAGGCACATATCAAGTATTTATTGGCTAAAACAAGAGTAAGACCAATTAGTAATGATGATGAAAAAGAAAGAGATGACTTTCACGTTGTTTCTAATTTTCTTTTGATTATGCAGGTTCTATTGGGATTGAGTTTATATGGGTTTGTGTTTGTTTTGAAAAAATAGACTTATTATATTAAGGGATAATAATAAAAATAGAAGCTAAATTTTGATAAAAAGAATAATTAAGTACTTGAAATTCGGTTTTAAATAATTTTGTACTTATATAAAGTTTTTGTTACTTTTTTATATTCGAAGTTTAGTTTTGACAATTTTGCTACCTATACAAACTTTTCACAAACTTTTTTCATACTTTATTTCACTTGCTTCAGGTATAAGAAAAGTTAACAAGAATTTTATTTAGATACCAAAATTATCAAAATTGTACTTCAGGTATGAAAAAAGTCAACGAAATTTTATTCAGTTACCAAATTATTTAAAACAAAACTTTAAGTATCTAATTATTCTTTTTGCGAAAGTTCATATATCATTTTCATCATTAACCCTTATATTAATTAGTGGATGGCAATGTGTTGGTGATGTAATATGTATGGTCCATGTATACTGAAATTTGAATTACGTGCCATATTTTATGTGGATGATCATGATTTAGCTATTTCCCTTATTATATTTTATGGATGATTTTAATATTATAGTAGTTGTAATTGTAACAACGACTTAGTTTTAGGCTTTGCTTTTGCATGACATTAGTCCATTTTTGATAAAAAAATTGCATATTTTCTTCATAAAAATCAGACTCTTCAATAAGTCTTCGTAGTGCGTCACGTTAGACACATTAAGTTCTCGCATCTGATGAAGATCATTTTTTGTCAAGTAGTCGGTTTTCTTTAAATAATAATTATCAATTTGATGTTTTCAAAATTAAGACTGTATTTATGTTTTCTAATATTGGACCTTCAAATTTATGTATAGTCGGATTTTTCATGAATAAAAGTTAATTTAGTAAAAAACGTAAATCTGGAAAATTTTAGAAATTAAAATCTATCAATACATGAAATTTTTATTTAAAAAAATTATGAGGATTTGATTCTGGGCAGCCAAAAATGTAAAAATTATTTTTCCATGTTTTGCATTTTTTAGATTTTTAATATAAAATTTGTATGATCGTAATCATTTTTCGTATTTTAGTTATTTTTAATATTTTCCACGATTATTACTAACTTTTTTTTTTCTTTTGCGTTTTCATATGTGTTTAGTTATTTCTCATTGATTTTATATATTCCTTTTTTTTTTTTTTTTTTGGGATTTCGATGAACTTCATGTAATTTTCACTATTTTCTCGTTATTATTTTTACTATAAATATGTAGCTACGTGTATAAAAGTTATATTTTAATTAAGATCACCAAATTTTTAGAAGGCCTTATTAGGATTAATAGGATGGCCCGATTTCATAATGTTTTAATTAAAGTTTTTTGGAAATTTATTTTTAGAGAAGCCTGTGGATCAATATTGCTTGGATTAAAGTTGGCTCACCCAGCTAATTCTAATTTTTATTATTTTTTCCAGCTTTGTTGGTGGTGCCTCCAAGTCATTTTTAATGATTTTTCATAAGGATTTTTTTGAAGATTTTCTTTAATTGTATCGAGTATCTATATTAAGTGAGTTGTACTTAATATGAATCCAATTAAGGATCTGTTTGGATTATCTGTTTTTCATCTGTATCTGTATCTGTATCGAAATAATATGTAAATATATCCAATCTGCATCTATATTTTATCTATATTTGATCTTTTTATAAGAACTAATAATTTTTTTTATCTGTATTTATTTCTTGATAAATACTTTGTTAGAAAAAAGTTAAAAAAGTGTTAGTATGTATTAAAAAAAGCTAGCTAAACAAACCCCTAACGAAAGAAAAAAAAAGAAGATGAGATTTTCATGCTTAACATCGTACATATTCTTAGCATGGGTTAACTGTATTTAACTTTTGCATCTAAGCAAAAATACTACGAAGAAAACTTAATTCATTAAGCCTCTACTACCAGTTGCTAATCGATGATAGGTTTTTATTGACAATTGGGATAATAGAGTTTGCTAAATTAATGAAGGTACAAAAAGCAAATTGAAGTTGTTTAATCGAGAATTAAATCAATCAAATTAAAGTATAGATAATTAGTTACACATTTAACCAAGTACCATTCAAACCATTGTATGTATTATTACATATTCTTACAAATTTATTATACTAACGTGTTATTAAATATAATATATTTTAATTGAAAAATGTTTAAAAATATTTTTTAAGTTAAAAAATGATGAAATGTTAAAAATATTTAATAGATTATGAAAATATTAAAAAAGGAAAATTAAATTTAAATAAAAAAGGAAAAGAAAACAAAGAAGTTCATGGTCGTAACTAGATATTGGCATGGGACGATTCTGAATCGCGAATCACCCCAAACCGTCCCCGGCGGTTTCATACTAGAGAATTGCCCCGTCGGGGACGGTTATGAACCGCTGGAGGACCCGTTGAAACCAGTGGGTCCTAGTGGTTCGTCTAAAATGAACCGGCAGTTCTGCTAGGTTGGGAACTGCTATTTCAAACCCGGAACCGGCAGTTCCGACCCAGCTTCTCTAGAAATTAAAAAAAAAAAAAAACAAAACATATACAGCAGAAGCGAATAAAATCTGAGAGTTAGTTATTTGTTGTTGTAGTAGTAAGTGTGTTCATGTTATTGTTGAGGTAATATATAATGTCCGGCACAATGAAATTTACTCATCATCGTTTGCCTATATGTTAATCAACTACTATGTGTTCTGTAATTGTGTTTGTTATTTGCTAACTATTATATTTTATTTGAAAAAATTTTAATGTTTATTTTGGGTATAAATAAATTGTAATTGCTTTTGTTGATTTTAGGTTTTTTTTTCATTTTTCGATTAATTTAAAAAAAAAAGACTGTTTCATGGTTCGCGTGGAACCAAAACTAACCCGAACCATGCCGACCTCTAGTCATAACTTGTAATAAGCTAATAGGAAAACATATTTAGATTTGATTATATTTTACAAGTTTTGATAGCAATCCAATTTAACTTAAAATAGTATCATGAAAAGATTATCATTATTGAGTAGTTTATGGTCATCCCTATTATAGAGGATGAGCCAAAGCATTTACTTGATAAATTTGTTAGAAGCATACCAGCAAGTAAAACCATGCTAGACAGTTTGAAAATTTGAATAGATTCATTTATTCTATATTTCATTTTTTTTCTTTTATATTATTTTTTTCATAACTTTTAAATACTGTTAGACATTTCATTAGATTTTTTATCTTTTTATTTTTCAAAGCTTCCTATTAACATGTTACAACCACGAGCTCTTTTTTTTTTTTTAAGTCAGCGTTGATACCCCTTAAAAGGCTGATAGGGTGAATGGTATAAATATTTAGTTGTCATTGTGCTAATGTATTACTAAATACAATATATTTTAATTGGAAAATATTTAAAAAAAATAGTTAAAAAATGAAATGTTAAAATATTGAATAGATTATGAAAATATTAAAAAAAGGAAAGTGGAATTTAAATAAAAGAAAAGAAAACAAAGAAGTTCGTGGTCTCATAATAAGCTAATAGGAAAACAAATTTAAATTTAATTATATTTTAC
This sequence comes from Combretum micranthum, assembly GCA_024138025.1. Lineage (NCBI taxonomy): Eukaryota > Viridiplantae > Streptophyta > Magnoliopsida > Myrtales > Combretaceae > Combretum > Combretum micranthum. The sequence continues at coordinate 182,279 of JAMXBD010001800.1, read as the reverse complement.
AAGTTTTGGTAGTAATTCATTTCAACTTAAAATAGTACTATGAAAAGATTATCATCGTTCAGTAGCCTATGGTCATTCCTATTATAGAGGATGAGCCAAAGTATTCACTTGATAAATTTGTTAAGAGCGTACCTATAAAGATCCAACCCACTAAATCCCGAGATTTAGAGTACCGAGTCCCCAACCACATATAACATTTTCACATTACATGTAAGGTTGTCCTAAAACTAACATTTTATGAGAATTGTTTGATCAAATATACTAACACTTTATAAACAACTTTTAAACAAAACAAGATTGCTAATAAAAGCAATTCATACATATATACATTATATGTACAAGGTTTAGTGTCAACATAGGATACTACAAAATTACAAGTTGTTCTTGGTACAAAAGATAACCTAAAGAGATCTTAAGGTCTTTTACAACTTAGGCTTATTTAACAAGCCTTCTATACAGAGAATTATGTTTTAAACAAAAGCTTCTCCAAAATCCAAGGCCATTCGAGTCCTACTCGTCCCACTCATCCCACTCGTCCATGAATCTCTCAAAATCTGACCTGTATCCTAGATCATCATACAACTCATCATCATTACCTGCAAAGCAGCAAAAGTGAACCAAAGGCCTAGTACGCAATAACAAATACAAAAACAATTTATCAAGCAAACCTAAATCAAATGAAATGCATCAACGATCAAGTCATTATCTTATTAAGTTTTCTTTTAACAAAACAACAGTAGGGTATTCAAACCCCGGAATCACGCTATGGGAATTTAGGGGTCCTGAGTAACAGCAGCTACCCAGGGGGTTGATATAAGCAGCCAAATACTTATATCTCTTATATCTATTTCATAAAGAAATAGCTTCATTTAAGGTTCAAAAGCCGTTGCCTGACTTTACTTAAACTCAATCCACAACATGAGCCTAGTTCACAAGTTTCCATAAACTTTAAACTAAACCATGGTATTTCCCCTTAAGTTTAAGCAAACGTTACTCGGATCTTATTCTCCCCATTGGCTATCCACTTAACCAAAAACAAATCGCTATTGCATCATAGCGTACCATTGCATTATGGTAAAGTCATTGCATCATGACTTAGGTTAAGCGCCTAACTAACATGTCATCGCATCATGATAGGTTTGCTGCTCCTCGGACCAGATTAAACAGCGTAATAGACATCCAGTTCATCAAAGTGTTAAGCCGAATCGAATTAAATCAATTTTAGTAATGCCTATGCGTAGCATACAACAAGCAAGCTATTACGTACCTGTACCCAATAGTGTATTACTATATTCACTCGGAGAGGAATTAATTGAAGAACCTTTAACTGAAATAAGAAATATAAAAACAAATCAATAATCAAACATAGAGTATATATATATAGATACACACAATCCTAAGTTAACTATATAAGAAAATTCATTGAACTTAATATATAGTTTTAACATCTAATTCATACATAAAACATGTTTATATAGCTTATAGATTTATTATAAGACCATATATGAAGTAAAGAATGACAATTGAAGAAGGTTGAATTTGTAAAACTCAAGGGATATGCGGCCTATCTACATAGACAAAATTGAACTGAACGCCGGCAGCGTTGGAATTATATCCAGTGGCGTTAAACCCGATGTTAAAAAATTCGATTCTATCCGCATTCAACACCAATTGAAAGCCCTAGTGGCCAGCGTACAATTTGAAAAATAAACTCTGGCCAATTTCTTTACAAAAGCCGGCAGCTTTTTAAGCGACTTTAGAAAAAATCGATTCTAATCACATTTAACATCGCCTCTATGCCGGCATTGAAATACCAAATGCCGGCGTACACTAAAAAACAGACCTGTTCGAAAAGTGTTTTATTTTCCCTGTTTTACACTTTGAAAAATTATAACATATAACACTTTTAATCCTTCTTCAAACACATTTTTAGCTTCATACACTATCTTCTATCTACATTAACCAATCATAGCAACTTTGAACATCATAACAACACATCAAACTACTTCATTCACATAAAACCCTCTCCTACTCTTCACTTCAAACTTAACTACTCAAATCAACTTCAACTCTCACCAACACTTCTCACTACTTCCATAACACATAAACAAGTTCACATAACAATAAAACACAACCTAACATATATCAATACATAAAACCATTCAACTCATATGACATTAAACTCATCCTAACATTGATTCTACACCTATATTACAAAAAAGAAAATAAACAAAGCGTTTATACTAGCTCTAACTTTACATGAAGAGGCTTTAGCTTGGAGGGATTGTTGAATCCAAGAGCTTGATATTGGTTTTGGTTTAGGGCTTATAGTTTGAAGATAGAAGGACAAGAGAAAGAAAAGAAAGGTGGAAAATTCGTATGAAAAATGTGAGCTGCCAAAAGAGGCTATATTTGATCAAATTTGGGACTGAATTTTATCATAGGTTTGACTTTTGGGGTATATATGAGTTTGACTTAATTTGGCTTAATTTGGAGTTAATTTGAGTTTAATTTGAGCTTGACAATGGGCTAAATTTCTTGAAAATTTCTGCTAACAATTATTTGGACAATTCAAAAGTTGTTTTGATAGTTTTAAACATAATACATACATATTAATTCATAAGAGACACAAACATTAATTATACTATGCATACATTAATATACATAAAACAATAACATTAATTTCATTACACATACTCACATACATTAATAATTTACATTAATAAACATAATATATCAAATCTATTTCTATGCATTCATTTTCATATATCAAAATTACTTCAAACTTAAATTTAGAACTAATATTATATTCACATAAAAATTTAATTATTGAATAAATTAGATTATTTCAATACCCATAGGTAAAACCATGCTAGATAGATTGAGAATTTGAATGGATTCCTTTCTCCTATTTTCCATTTTTTATATTTTTTATCCTTTTTTTTTATTTTCAAAACTTTTCAATACTTATAAACATTTAATTAAATTTTTCATCTTTTTAATTTTCAAAGCTTCCTATTAGCATCTTATAACCCCGAGTTCTTCTTTTTTTAATTTAAAATTTATTTTATTTTTTTATTTTTATAATCTTTCAAATATTTTTAAACTTCATTAGTTTCTTTTTAATTTTTTTGCACTCAAAAATATCTTTTAAAAATTTTCTATTAAATATATTATATTTAATAATACATCAGTACATTAACAACTAAATATTCATATCAATTACCCGAACATTCATTATTGCAGTGCTGGTGTTTTAAAGAATTTTAAATCCTTTCAAATACGATTTTTAAGTGGCTATTCGTGGGATATATTTAAAAACATCGAGGCTCTATGAAATTTTTTATTACATTTTTTTTTATATTTTTTTTTCCCCTCAGAAATTGAGTTAGTACAAAAGCAGATCATATAACGTCGGTGGGTTGGAACCATTCATCAGAAGTGGGTCCCATGCCAGAGAGTTACGCAAACCGAAGCGATGGGGTCCTGTGGAGAGAAGCGGTGCCTACCTCACTTATTGGTTGGTAATTGCCAATGAATGAAAGACATTCCAATTTTATATTTTTACTCGGGGTAAATAACACAAATAGCTCTAAAAACTTTTAAAAGTACATCAACCTCTAATTTTTAAAATTTTTGCATTTAAATCTCCTAAAATATTTATGAATCCCACTTTTAGTGTATTAGTAGTTGATGCCATACTTATTTATTGCTTGGCAAACACCAACCTCACTTGTCAAACTGGGATTGTTCTCATGTAACTCATCATTTTACCTTCTAAACAAAGGGAATATTGATAAAAAAAAGTAAACTTTTTAATAGATCCATAAAGGACACAAATTAAGAAAAAAATTAAATAATAAAACATGTATTTAAAATATATGAAAGCTATCTCAACTCATTATCGGAGACACTCAATTTTTGATCGGAGAGATTGATTTTGTTTATTTTGTGTAAAGCTTGATGGGTTTTTATTTAATATGTGTCTTATCATTTTATTTTTTTTTAAGTTTTTGTTTTCTATAAATCTATTAAAAATGTTTTTTGTTTTTATCAATATTTTTTGTTATTATTATTAATTTTTTTTAGAAGGTAAAATGGTGGGGTTACATATTTACATGAGAACAACTCAGATTTGATTAGTGAGGCTATTATTCAAGGTATGGTGATTTGATTTGATCTAGGGCAACCATTATTTTTTTTCCTAAATGGATTGGTTTTGATGTTTTTATTTATATTCAGTTTATTTAAAAAAAAGATTAAATTTATCATATTAGTAAATAAGTATGATGTTAGCTGCCAACATATTAAAAAGTCGGATCCATAAGTATTTTAAAGGATTTAAATGTAGATTTTTTAAAAAATTGAAGATTCATATAATTTTAAAAGTTTTTAAGGTATTTACGCAATTTATCATTTTATTTTTTATTTTGTGAGTAAAATAATACACATGATAAATTAGTCAAAACTGCACCACCAACTGTATGCGTATTTCTGGAAGAAAAAGGAAGGGAGATAAAAAGAACGTACTTCTACTATTGAATTGATTTAAAACATGAAATTCCAAGACATGATGCAATCTGCCAACACTAGACCTAGAATGGAGTTCCACGACTTTCTTTTCCTAGCAGTCACGACTTTGGGCTTGATAATTCTTAGCAGACATGCCTTCGGATTCATCAAATGGGTGTATGTGACGTTCCTGAGGAAACCGAAGAACTTAGGGGAATATGGCAAATGGGCGCTGATCACCGGTACAAGACCATTCATTAAGATTATAAACATAAAGAAGAATAATAAATAAAGATGCCTCTTTTTATTTTTCCTAAATAGAACATTAATGTATTAAGAATTTTGACCACTACGAAGACAATGCCAACTAGTGACAGATGAAGAGGACGACGACGACTAGACAAGGAGGACGATCAGACGAAGAAGACAAGTCCAGTACCAGAAGAAAACAACGACGAGCTGATGAGTGACAACGACCACCAGATCCAGATGCATGAAGGAGTGACGCGTAGACTAAGGAGGGAAAAGAAAGGAGCTGGCTGTGGAACAGTGATAAGTTAGGCGATCAAAATCTTTACGGTTGAATATCTAATTGCAAGGAGCTCTGGTTTTTTAAAAGTAAATATTTATATTTTTTAAAAAACTGATATGGTGAATGATATTGAATATCTAATTGTTATTATAAGATGAATTATTAAATATAATATATTTTAATTGGAAAATATTTTAAAATATTTAAGAGATTATGAAATTATTAAAAAGGGAAAATGGAATCCAAATAAATAAGAAACAAGGAAAATGAAGAAGCTCGTGATCGTAACTCGTAACAAGCTAATATAAAAACAAATTTAGATTTGATTATATTGTACAAGTTTTGGTAGCAATCCACTTCAACTTAAAATAGTATCATGAAAAGATTATCATTGTTGAGTGATCGATCGTCATTCTTATCATAGAGGATGAGCCAAAACATTCACTTGATAAATTTATTAAGAGCATATTAGTAAGTAAAACCATGCTAGAGAGATTGAGAATTTGAATTGATTTCTTTATTATATTTTTCATTTTTTTTTCTTTTATATCATTTTTTTATTTTCAAAACTTTTAAATACTTTGAGATATTTCATCAGATTTTTCATCTTTTTAATTTTCAAAGGTTCCTATTAGCATGTTATAACCATGCGCTCTTCCTTTTTTTTTTTTTCTAATTTAAATTTTATTTCATTTTTTATTTTTATAATCTTTTAAATATTTTTAACCTTTCATTAGTTTCTCTTTAATTTTTTGCATGAAAAATATCTTTTAAAATTTTTTCAAATAAATATATTATATTTAATAACATTTTAATAACTAAATATCCATATTATTGGCCGCAACAACTTTTCAAAAGTGTAAATATTGACTTTTGAAAAAAAAATCTAAAATCCCTAAAATAATGAAAAATTTTAGAAGAGAGCCATGCAATTCACCCAAACTTTTATTATTGCAATGCTGGTGTTTTAAAGAATTTTAAACCACATTCAAATACGATTTTTAAGAGGGTATTCGTGAGATATATTTAAAAAATCGAAGTCCTAAGATTTTTTATTATATATTTTTAATTTTTTTTCCACTCATAAATTGAGTTAGTACAAAAGCAGATCATATAACATCGGTAGTAGGGCTGCAAACGAGCCGAGCTATTCGTGAGCTACTCAAGCTTAGCTCGTTTCAAGCCGGACTCGGCTCGATTCGTTTAGCTAAATGAGCCGAACTTGAGCTTCATCTTAGACTTGTTTAGCTAAACAAGCCGAGCTTGAGCTTATCCTCAAGCTCGCGAGTAGGCTTGTTATGAGCTCCAGAATAAAGTTCGTGAAGAGGCTCGTTAAGAGCTTACAAGTCAAGCTCGTGAACGGGCTCGTTTAATATATATATATATATATATAATATTGATATTATATTATTAATATATTATTATAAATATAATTAAAAAATAATTATATAAGTTAAACGAGCCAAGTTCAAGCTCGTTTAACGAAACGAGCCTAAACTCGAGCTTGACTCGGGCTTGAAAAAGCTTAACGGACTCGAACTCGAGCCTATATATTTCATGCTCGTTAAAAGCCCGACTCGACCCGACTCATTTGCACCTCATCGGTGGGTTTAGAATGGAGCAATTCATTAGAAGAGGGTCCACGCCAGAAAGTTACGCAAAACTAAGCGATGGGGTCCTGTGGAGACAAGCGGTGCCTACCTCACTTACGGTTGGTAATTGCCTATGAAGGAAAGACGTTCCAATTTCATATTTTTATTCTGGGTAAATTATATAAATATTCTTAATAAATTTTAAAAGTACATGAATTTCATGTTTTCTAAAAAAATTATATTTAGATCTCCCAAAGTATTTATGAGTTCCACTTTTTAATATATTAGTAGTTGATGCTATACTTATTTACTGCATGACAAACTTAATCTCCCTTTCTTTTTAATAAAACGAATAGAAATAAAAATATCTATTTAGGAAAAAAAAATAACGCACTCAAATCCAATTATCAAAGCATCAATAATAGCCTTACCAATCAAACTTGGTTGTTCTCATTAGAGCTGGGGTAAATGGGCCAGCCATTCAATCCATTTTAAAAATAGATAATGATTAATTTTTTTAGATTTTTAAAAGTGGGCTAATTTTACCTAGCTCGTTTAATCCGAGAGCTAAAATGGGTTAGTCCACGGATTAGTGGGTTGGCTCACTAGTCCACTTGTATAAAAATAAAAATAAAAAGTCATAAGGAAAATATTTATTAATGTAGCATTTTTCTTGAGACTTTTATACTTATGATTGAACTTATGTGTTAATTATAAAAAAAATGACAAATTAATGCACATGCATCATAACAATTTTTTAAAGTATATTATCATTTTAAATGAAATATAATATCTAATCAGTTATTTTAAAAAACTTATTTTTATAAAAAAAGTAATTAAAATAATAATGAAATTAATAATATACAACCCTATAAAACTCATTTTTTTATTATATATGTCTTATTTAGTTAATATAAATAAGTTAAATGGGTCAACCTGGCACATTTAATCCATAAAATATACGAGTAGATTAAAAAGATAAAAAAGTGGACTGACCCATTTAACCTACAAGCTAAAATGGACTGGGTTTTTTGACCTATTTAACCCACTTGCCTACCTCTAGTTCTCATGCAACGCATCATTTTGCTTTCTAAAACAAAAAGGATATTGATAAAAAACCAACTTTTTAATAGATCCATAAAAAATATAAACATAAATTCAAAATATATGAAACCCACCTCAACTCATTATAGGAGACACTCAACTTTTGATAGGAGAGATTGATTTTGTTTGAAGCTTGATGAGTTTTATTTAATATGTGTTTTATTATTTTATTTCTTTAAAGTTTCTACCTTCTATAAATCTATTAAAAAAAATTATTTTTGTCAATATCTGTTATTCTTATTTTTTTTCAGAAGGCAAAATGGTGGGGTTACATGAGAACAACTCAGGTTTAATCAGTGAGGCTATTATTCAGGTTATGGTGATTTGATTTGATCTAAATATGAGCAACCATTTTTTTTCCCTCTAAATGGATTGGATTTGATGTTTTTATTTATGTTCAGGTTATCTAAAAAAAAAGATTAAATTTGCCATGTCAGTAAATAAGTATGACGTCAGTAGCTAACACTTTAAGAAGCAGGATCCATGAATAATTTAAGAGGTTTAAATGTAGATTTTTGGAAAAGCCGAAGATCCATACAATTTCAAAAGCTTTTACGAGTATCCATAAAATTTATCGTTTTATTTTTTTACTTTGTGAGTAAATGGAAACACATCCTAAATTGGTCAAAAGGGCACCAACTGTATGCATTTAAATAGAACATATTTCTGGAAGAAAAAGAAGGGAGATAAAGAGAGCGTATTTCTACTATTGAATTGGTCTAAAACATGAAATTCCAAGACATGATGCAATCTGCCAATAATAGACCTAGAATGGAGTTCCACGACTTCCTTTTCCTAGCAGTCACTACTTTGGGCTTGATAATTCTTAGCAGACATACGTTCGGATTCATCAAATGGGTGTATGCGACGTTCCTGAGGAAACCGAAGAACTTAAAGGAATATGGCAAGTGGGCGCTGGTCACCGGTGCAACAGATGGAATCGGAAAGGCTTTCGCATTCGAATTGGCATCAAAAGGTCTTAACGTGATCCTTATTAGCCGTAACCCATCAAAACTTGAAGCGACCTCGAATGAGATAAGAGAAAAATACGGTACACAGGTTGAAATCCGGAGCATTGCCATTGATTTTGCAAAATTCAGTCGAGAGGAAATTTTAATTACTGTTCAGAGACACATAAAGGGGCTTGATGTTGGTGTTTTGATCAATAACGTGGGTGTGGCCTATGATTATGGAAGGTACTTTCATCAAGTTGAAAAGGAGTGGATTGATACTCACATAAAGGTGAACGTAGAGGCGGCCATGTGGGTCACTTGGTCCGTACTTCCGAGTATGTTAGTCAAGAGAAAAGGAGCTATAGTTAATATCGGATCCAATTCGTCTTGCGTTTGGTCCTACCCTCTGTTTTCCATATATGCCTCCACCAAAGCGTAAGTATATCCACACCCATATTTTTATTCCGTCGAGATGATCTTGAAGACGTCTATGCATACATCACATGGATTTTTTTTTCCTTTTTCTTTCTTTTTCTTTCTTTTTTTCCTTCCTTGTTCCTCTTTATATTATCTTTTGGACAAGCTTTAAGATTGGGTTTACTATATATAACAAATCTCCCTAAAGTTATATCTATCTTCCATTTACCTTGTTTTTTTCCCTTTTTTTCTTTGTAGTTTTTCTTTCCAATGAAACATTTAGCTTTTGAGAAGATATGAACTTTTCATCCCTACACTTATCCTTTAATCATCTTCCCTATGTTATCCTATGATCTCCATTTCCACCATAGTTATAAAAGGATAAGAAAAAGGACTAGGTATCTATACATTAGGCATGAAACTAACACAGATAAGATACTAATTATATAATTTTTTTTAATACATATTTTCAGAGGTTTGAAAACAAACAGGACAAGATACTTAAGTAATATTAAACAAGGACTTAAAAAAGTTAAAAGAAAAGGCGATCCGTAAGATTAATCGTAAGAAAGGAACTTTAATAATGAAACTTGAATATTGGATGATTATATTGAAACTTGTAATAAAAGTTAGGATAGCTCCCAAAGTCCCGGACCATCCAATCAACCATCTAACCGTTAAAATAAATATAATAATTGAAATATTAACAATTTTAATAGTTTGATTACGATTGGAAATTATGTGAACCGTGAGATAGTGACATGACCGGTCTTATCAAAATTAATGATGGGACTATAAAATTTTCCAACAGTTAGATATACTTTATAAGTTATCATGCACCCACAATGTGTATGAAAAAATTCAATACAATTATATTTAATTTTTTTTATCAAATTTCATTTTATTGCTTCAAATTCAATCATCTAAAACGTATAATATTTGCTAAAAAAATATTATAAGATTTTTCAAACTCTTGAAAAATGTCTTGTGAAAGTGAAAAAGAAATTGAAAACAATTGATCTAAAGAATAAAACTCCACAAAATAGTTATGTAGAAATCGGAAACAAATGCCAAATGTCATAGTATCCCATAAAATATATAACTGACATAATATATTTAGTAAAGTATATTAGATATATACTTAATTATATTTTTAATTCATATCTTCAATGAACATTTCATATAAGCGGAAAAACAATTAATGAAGATAAAAATTTGTTGATTTTCATAAATCCAATTAAAAGAAAATATAAACTTTAATAATTATTCTATTAATCAACAAATTATATTGTAAGTTGCAAGCTGCAACTACTATCATGTTTCACACATTGATCATTGAAAACTAATCAATTATCATTGCATGACAAATATCTTTAAAAGTATTATAAAAAATTGATAAGTTAAAGTAAAAGAAAATATAAATGAATAGATTAGGTTTGCAAGGAATATTCTTGCATTTATCACCTCCTATATTTTAATATATAAAACACTGATCAACATTTGATAAGTAAATAGAAAAAGGAAAAGCATTGATCAGTACAATAGAGAAGATTAAAAAAATGCATTTACAAATTAAAGGAAATTTGAAAAAATGAAAAAATAAATCCACAAAAAAAAAATTCAAATCCATTACCTTTTGATCAAGATTTTGATAAATGTAATTCAATCAACCTTGTGCTCCTTTTCTCTTTCTTCTTCCTTTCAACACCAATGTCAAATGCAATATTGCATAATAAAACTTACCATTGGCATTGGTTTGTTAAACTCACCCTAGCCCTTCAAATTTACATTTGAAGTCATGACCTTTCAATTGATTTATAAATAAGCATGGAACCGAGAACACTATAAACTCGTTTCTTAAAGAATTGTCTTGTGTGTGCTCACATCCAATTTCAAATGTAAATTAGCAACAAAACTAAGAAAAATCAAAAGGTTACAATGTCAAGGGTGTACTCACATCCAATTTCAGATGTAATATTAGCAATATCTAACTAAAAAAATCAAAAGGTTATAGCGGAGATTTCTTTTTGTGGATGGCAACAACGAAGACTATCGAACAAAATTTAATACTGCATTTAACCTTATTATCCAGTTCGTAAGCTTTGACCTTCAAAAATTTATCTAATAGCTCGCAAAACATTATTTAAAAAATGGTCCTAAGATAGCATTCAAACAATATAATGCCACGCCATCTGATTACTACACTAGACATTAGTAAATGGAAGATTGAATTTTACTTATCTTCATTTTACAAAACTTTACTTTAATTACAACAACAACTAATCCATCTTAATATCTCTTAAATGTTCTATTTTAGAGGCTTTCATCATCCAAGAGACTCTTCTCTTTTTCTTTCCTAGATTTTTTACTATTGTTCTCCTTAATTTCTTTGAATTTTCATCAATCTATCTAGATCCTAGTGCCAGTTATATCGTTCATTGATTTGATTATATCTTAACTTGTATTTGATTATTGAGTCATATTTACTATTATTTGCATATCCATTTACATTCATATTTCATATTAAAAACAATAGAAATTCTTATTTTATAGCTCTTACTTTGTTCGTTGCACATCTTATTTCGTTTGATTTAATTATGTAGATTGAGTAGTTCATAACTTGATATTGGAGCTCAAGGTTATATTTGTTTGATTTGATTCTATGGATTGAGTACTTCATAATCTCATATTGGAGCTCAAGGCTAATATGCTTAAGCAATAAGTATCAAAATGCTTCTAAATTTGTTGATTGAGATGTTGAAGTTGAATTGGAGTACAACCCAAGTTACTGCGAAATATTAGTTATTGTGATAGGTTATGAATTGATTAGGCTTATAGTTGTTTAGGGATTATGATGTTTATCTTTTGGTATGTGTTAGGGTTGAAAAGGTACATCAATTATTTGGAGAAAAGTTTAAGTAAAAAAGTTGAGTTATATTGTGTTATTGGTTAAACTAGTTGGTTTTCTTAGAATTTGTGTATTTGATATTAGTTAGTTATTATTACTTTTTGATTGGTGAGTTGGAAAAATATGTTAGGAAGGTAAGGTCACATGCATGAGTCTTCAAAAGGTCATAGAGATAAGAAAAGAAAATGAATCCTTAGATGATATAAAGAGATGTAGGGTGAATTAGTTTACAACTTAGAATTCTCTTGAAGCATCTTAGAATAAAACTAATGAAGAAGCTTAAACATTGCATACAATATCCCATACTTAAACCAAATGTAGCCCATATATAGAAGGATGGATAAAAGGCTGAGATTAAAAGCATAAAGCGGAACGAAACTTTAGATGATGTACAAGCTAAGACTGTGGTTAAGCATAAAATGGTTATTGTTGAGGAAACTCTATGAATGGTATCCATATGAAGAATGAATGTGGTTGAAAATTTTAGGCAGAAGGGAATCTAGAAGATTATAACAATGAGGAATACTTAGCTCAAGCAACAGAAATTAAGATCGAGAAACTTTGTGGCTAAGAAAATGGAAAATGGGGTTGAGATTTTCAAGGATCCTATAGTATTTTTTGAACTTGTTGGTCATGAATTTTGAGAAAAATCCAATAGCGATAAAGGATTAAGATTATTTTCATGAAACCTACCAATGTAAGCCATTAATAGAGCATTAAGAAGCTATGATGTAACCCTTGTGCAATGATTTTCTAAAGCCAATGTGTGTAATGAGGAGGGTATTAGATGTACAATTGGAAATCAAGACTTGGGTAAAGTCAAGTGTTAAGTCATGTTGACATGATAAGCTTGTTATTGAAGAGGTACATTTGTTGAAACCATTGATATCATTTAAAGATTCATTGGTTTCCAAGAGTTAATTGATGGAGTGAATGATGAGCGGAAGAAACTCTAGATGTTGATGACACATCAATATTCTACTTTAATTGTGTTATTTTTGTGCCTTCATCTTTATTTCTTACAAGTCTAGGCTTGATCTTGGAGGATTGCGAAAAATTTAGAGCTTTAAGATTTTGATTGAATCATCTTTGAGAGGGAGGTAGTGATGTGACCATAAATTAAACTTTTGTACACTAATCAAATGCTGGGAAGTGAGCTAAAACAAGGCTAGTCCAAAACCTACATTTTTCCCATTCATAGCTTGATACCAAAACAAAATCATGGGGTCTAGCGTTTAATATATGGTTAGTAGATCATAGTCCATCAAGTAGGTTACCTGTCCAATTAGCAACCCCATACCATATAGTTGGTTACTAATGGAATATTGCTCATAAAATACCACTAGATATCATCTTGTAGAAAACTAGCATTCAACTGGTGTGCTTAACATTAGTGAATGAAAGACTAAAGTTTACTTATTTTTATTTAAATAAAACATTAATTTAATTGCAAGAATTCTACTGAGGCATCTAAAGATCTTTAAGTGATTCATTTTCGAAAATTTCATATTATAATGTACTATCATGATGTGAGACACTATTCATAATTATTTCCTTAATTATTTAGTATCACTCTCTTTAATCTCTTTAAGTTCTTAACAATTTATCTAGATCATAATGAATCTGCTATTTACTTTCCATGAGTGGTATTATATTAAAATTAACAACCTACCACAATTTTCGCAATCGTGAGAAGTATCAACCATTGATTTAGCAACAAAATAGTTTGTATATGATACCTATTAGAAATATCTTGCATTTACATCCATATCCATTTATGTCTCACATTTTATGTCAAAAATGCTTATTTTGCACCTCTTGTTTGTTTCTTCTTGCAATTGATCTTTATGTTTGATTTGGTTCCACAAATGGAGTATATTGATAAACAATATTTGGCCATAATTTATTAGGCTTAATCCCCACTCTATAAGCCTAGGAAAAACCTTCCTTGTTGCTTTGTCTTAAAAGCTCTACGCTTTCGGCCTTTGGCCCGATTAAGACTTCAACCTTGACCTTTGACTCCTTAAGGACATGAGTCTCATGATCCTTATTGCAACTCAACACATGGAAGCTCACAATGATCTACTCTGCGCTCTTATCTCCTTAAGGAAACAAGAACCACCTAGCCGCCCTTCATAGATTATCATATTCACTACCTTAAGGTCAGGTATCAGCTTTAGGGATATGCCATGTACATAGAAAATATTATGACTGTCCTATTTTGATATGACCATCACCTTTAAATAAACCCTCACACCAAAGGTGTAGAGCATCTTACATAATCGTACAACACATTATCTAAGTTTTCGTATTTCTCTCTGCAAACACATTAAGAATACTCAAGAAGGGAGATTAAATTAAGTATTTCCAGTAAGCTTAAAACAATATATTTTAATGGGAAGATTAAAAAATTACTTTAAAAGCAGGGGATAGATGAAATTTTAAAAGATATAAGGGAGTACGACTCACTTCCTACTTTCCATGGTCTACCAATGCCTCGATCATGGACTTCATAATCACTCTATTGATTTCACAAAACACACTTAAGATGAGTAGTACATAGTTTTTACAGCAAACTTAGGAAATAAAATATTTCCTTTTTCTCTCTAGATGCTCTATGATAAATTGCAAGTACATGAACATAGCACTAGAAATATTTGTTCTCTCTTTTTGATATACAAATTAATAAATAAGATAATAGAAATTAATTGATTTATTAGTTTGCAAATAATCGCAATTGTCACAATTCACTACTATTGAATCTCTCAAGGACATCATATATAATGCCTTTAAAAATTCAAATGTCTGTTGAGGACAATGTTTTTAAGTCACCAAGCATTTAATGCACTTCAACGACTCTTTCCTGCCACATCAGATCCAAAATTGAAACTATCACGCCCTAAAGACTTGTTGCGCCTCAAGTTGTCGTGCCTCAAAATAGTTCTCGATAAGTCTTTACTCTATTGAGCCTTAAATTCAAATTGTCGTGCCCTTAACTTTAACATGTCGACCCTTCAACGTGACCCTTGACCAAAGCTATACAACTTTGAACTTTGTCAAGTCTTAGTCTTGAGCATATCATGCCCTAACCTTTGGACTCATTGAGCCCTCCATGATTCTCTCAACTAAGCCTGTACATTTTTAAGCTTTGTCGAGTCTTGGTTTAAACTTGTCATGCCTAAGCTAGTGGACTTGTCAAGTCTTCGACCAACTCCTCGACCACTGATTATGCAATTTTGATCTTGTCAAGCTTTGCTCTTAGCTTTGTTGCGCCTTGAAGATTGAAGTAGTCTAGCTCTCGACTGATACTATTCCTGGTAAAACCTGCATAAACTCCACAAGAACATACAACACACACATACACACACACATATAGTTGGCTAATATAGTGTAGTTTACAATAATTGAATAATTAATTTTTTATTATATTGTCTCATCAAAATCTGCATTGAACATATAAGTTCAATACTCCCAAGCCTATTGCTAACTCAAGCATCAGAATGGCTAGATCTGACAATCCCCTAACATATAACTAATCAATCTCTATGTTTGTGGGCCCATCACTCTATTAGTTGATAACCACTTGCGATAGAGCACATTATATTTCAAAGTTTTTATGTATCTAAAGCATCGCTTTCTGATGTAACCTAAGTTTACTAAATTAATGTCTGATAATCCCTTCCTATATTTAGGTTAACTTTAGGTAAGCGCACCTATCAATTGAAGTATAGGATTAGATTATAGGGTCGTATTCCTCGGGGCCGTCAACAAGTACTACTATTCACCTTGTTAATTATTATCTAGCAATCGAATCAAATTAGGATTTACAATAAACTAATAGACTAAATTACAACTAAACTATATTATAACATGAATTAACAACTAAGTGTAACTTTTACAATTAATCAAATCAGACTTGCTTCACCAATGAGTGAGCATGTAATACATCTTTGTTATTTGTCAATCCTTCCTAACTGCGGGATTCCACAATTTCATAATCTCTCTCTCAAATCTATTGAATCCTAATCTTAGCCTTGTTGAACTGAAATCTCTTCCTAGTTAACAGGCGACTAGAATTGCATTAAGGAAATGATCCCATTGGTAATTTCAATTACATATGCAGAAGGTTTCACAACCCTATCTCTAGGCATCATGAGCAACCTTCCCCTATAGCTTAGATCTATTCCATAGGTAGATTTCTCAATCTCATCCTATGGAAATCTGGTCTTATCCTAAGTCGTGCACTACCTAGAATTAGCATGCTTTAACTTACTATGGAGATTAGTGAATTCTATAACATTAGCAATTATTCCATGTATATACATGCTAAAACATGGCTACACAAGCCCTAACAAACTACTCACACATCATGGAGACACAACAATACATAAAAATACAAAAATACATAGAAAAGACAGAGAACAATCCTTAATAATTAAATAACACTCAAGAATTTGATACAAATACACTCTTACACGAACACAAATGATGATGGAACAGAAGTGTGTTTTTACAGATGGTTAGTAGGAAAACAAAGAGAGAATTTTTTCTAGAAAGAACGTGTCTACTCTATTACACTATTTCTTCTCCCCTCCCCTTTGCAATGATTTGGAGGACTATTTATATGTTTTCCTCCAATCAACACATCAAATGGAGTATGTTAGGCATCAGATGGGCTTTATTTCTCTTCAAAAAGACACTTTGATCCCGAATTAGTGTGAAAAGAAGCGATTTATAACTGCCATTACGGCAGCAACACGGGCCGTAATCATCTCTGGTCTCTAATTCCGCATGCAAATACTCGCAGCCCGCAGGTGAACAAATGTTGTAGTTCACTACCCTGTCTATTACGGCCGTTATCTCCTCTGTGGTACGAGTTCTCCCTCAGTTTACGGCCGTTTCCTTCTTTGATAAAACAATCCAAGGAGATCACGCTCTGGAATATGGCCGTATCTCAGGCCGTATTCTTCTCTGATGAAATTTCCTCTCTTCTTCTGTAGGTTACAGTCCATAATTACTCTTTATGTATCATCCGAGAGGATCACCGGCATAAATACGGTCGTAATCTTTCTTGAATGACTTATTTAGCTTCAATCCTCGTTGGTTTTTGATCCAATACTAGATTTTTATCACATTTATACCTGAAATGAATATATTCACTAATTAAGTACCAATTATCTTTGAATTCAAGAAGAATTAGAACATAAATGGACATAATTTCACCTAAATGAGTATGGTAAATTACTCCTATCAAACTTCCCCACACTTATGCCTTGCTTGTCCTCAAGCAAGAAGCTGATGAAAGAAAATTGTTTCTAAGTTATTAGAAAACTACTCATACATGATGCATTCCTTTATGATTAACATAAATATTTCTCATTTATGTTTAAAATTGTTCACTAAGTGACTTTTCAATTTATATGCATTATAATCCTTCCTTTCTTGTTATGACATGTCCATCCATTAATTTTGCAAAAATTACAAGGTTAGTCTAAATAATCCAGCCTTTACCTTTGTCATTTAAATAGGAATCCACATATAACAATCAGATACAAATTCTCCAAGTAAAAGAGAATCAGCTAATTTTGATTTCTTTACATAAATATATAGATAACCATCAATCATCCATAAAGTCCATTCAACTCGAATGATAATCCATGTACCCTTAGCCCCTTTATTTAAATGTCCAGTTTACAATGAATCTCGCAGCCCATGTAGCGAGCTTTCAACCGATAATCTCAGGTTCATCACCTAAGTTGACAGATGTTATTCCCTTTTTAGGGCATCCCGCGGACTTAATCACTCGAGATACGAGACTCCTTGAACTCTATTTATTTTGTTAAGGATATTTCCTTGGTCGGTTTATCCTAAGCCGGACGACCTTAGGTAACCAGGTTTTAAAGGGACCCCATTGAACCTCCACATCCTTAACACTTTTTTTTTTTTTTTTTAGAGAACAGGGCATGTGCTTTAATAAGTTTAATTTGGACTGTTCTTATGAGAAGAATTGGTCTTACCAGATAATTGAATGAAAACCCATACAAAAAGTTAAGTTTAGGATTTTCACCAATTAACCCTTACTTAAAGCTTTATACTGATCCAATACCTAAATTCCTACTTAAATAACAAATAAAACTACACCATTCAGATTCTACCACGTAATTTTTTACAAGTTAATGGAAAGACATAAACAAGTAATGAATTTGACAACTTTTAAATTAATCACCTAGTTATTTTACTTCATATGAGAGATATTAACATGTAACCTTGCATCGAAAAAGTTTTCCTAAAATATGCTTAAATGGAAAGAAATTTGATAAATAGAGGTCATAACCATACTCCATATATAAGTTTCCTTCCCACACTTGAGATGGATATTGTCCCCAATGTCTTAAAACAGAACAAAGAGGGAAAAAAATTGAAAAAAAAAAAAAAAAGAAAAGAAACTGAAACTGCCCTGATCTAAAAAAGAATTTGCTCCATCATAAGTTCTAGTTGAAGAAGCCAATAATTGTTCGATACCATACTCCATATTTCCGATCTTGCCACAAGACATAAAAACTAGAAAACATAAACATAAACAAAAACAAAAAAAAAAAAGAAAATGAAACTAAACAAAGAAAATGGAGTCTCTTTAGGTTTGACACTACACATAAGGCCAAACAACTCCCAAAAAGAAATTAAAGATAAAACTAAAAGAAAGAAAAAGAAATGGGATTCGCTGGATTAGTCATGCGGATCCTTGTCACTCCCACTATCGGTGCTGCCACTGCCATTGCTTGATTCGGTAGCCACTTTATTGCCATTCTTGTCTTATTCTTCACTGTCTTCTTCTGAACTAGAGTTGGATTTATCACCATCATCGGTTTCACCACCAGAGCTCTTTTTCTTCTCCTCCTCTTCTCCTTCACTCCCACTTTCTTCCTTAGATCCACTAGAGGGTTGCTGCGCTGCTTGCTGATGGTATGCTTACCTAAGTCTTGGAGGAGGTTGCTGTTGAGGAACGGCCCCCCTCCTAATGATGGATCGAGGTTGGAGCTGGGGCTCCTCTTCTTTTTCCTTATCATCTTCATCGCTAGTAGTGGAGCCGGATTTTGTGCTCCCACTTTCTCCATCAAAGCCACTAGGGACTTACTGTAATACTTGTTGAGGAAGTGCCTGTTGACTTGTTGGTGGGGCTTGAACTGGCACGATTTGCTGTTGTTTTGCTGGTGCTGTCCTAATAGAGGTTCGAGGCTAGAGTTTTTTCCCCTCTTCTTCTTCCTCTGAACCGGACTCCTCATCTCTACTCTCACTACCTTCTTCACTTCTCTCATAAGTAGGAGTTGGAGGTACTTGCTGCGGTTGTTTTGGAGCCTTGCTAAGACCAGTCGTTTCTTCTGTGATAGGGGCAATAAGAGGGGGCTAACTTGGCCCAGATTCATCCCGTATAGGGCTAGTTCTGAAACAGCTAGGCACAAGAATCTTAAGCTGTTGAAACACAGCTTGAAATCCGGCTTGAATAAGCTGCTTCATAGACTTGTGCTCTTCTTTCAAGGCAACTAGCTCGATCTCATGCCTTTCCATCCGTTGCTCTAATCGAGCCAAACTTCTTGTGGAAAATGTAGGAACGGGGGTTGGTGCACCACTTGACTCACCTGGAGCCTCAATATCGATATCTAGACTTGCGACCTTGGAGTATCTCCATTGACTAAATGGAGCGGTAGGAAAACAAATAGATGCTCCAACCTGATCTCTAGGCTCATTCCTAGGCCAAATGTTTAAGTTCTTCAAAATTCAAGTAATGAAGGGCCCAAAATGAATGACTGAGCCAGAGTCCGATGCTTGGTGCCTGAAACTAAATGTCAGGATAACCCCTACATTCACAAGAAAAGCCTTGATAATGCTGTATAAGGGAAGTAGGTCCATCTCAGCTACTACTCCAAGGCTATCAAATCTAGGATTAAGTGACCACACCAAGATGTAATGAAGGATATGATGACTTAACAACTTGATGGATGATCCTAGTGCCTTACAAGCTTGGCAAGTAAACTGCCCTGCAAGCTCATACTAGAATTCAGAAGGTTGAACCTTTCGAGGTATAAAGACCGGTAACCCCTGAAACTCCGATGAATTGATTTGCTCGTCCGTGTAGATATGCATGCCCCATATGAACTCTGTCATACTCATCTCATAATACTTCCCAAAGGTGAAGAATGTCACCTGGTTATGAATGCTCGAACGAGTACTTGAAAATCTGAGCTCGAAAGAAGCCAGGAAAGTGAATGTGACTTCTCTATACATGTTTTCTTTCAAGGTAAAGAAATTTTTCCATGGACCTTCGGGAAGCAATCTTTTAAATGCTCATAAGATCCCATAGTCCCCCAGCACCTTCTCATCTATAATCATATTACCAATAAGTCTCTTGTTGGCCTCCAAATGGGTAAACCAGAGGCGGTGATTCTCATTCATCCCAGCCAGCGGTCTTAATGTACTACTGGAGCTAGCACACCTTTTACCTTGAGGTGAACGTTTCGATCTAAAGCGTTTGGTACCTTTAGACGCCGATTGGTTCTCCTTTGATGCCATCTTATGAGAAGAAAAAGTATATTATGTCAGTTCAAAATAAGTCCTAAGAAAAACTTCACCTAGCACTCATAAGTTATCTCTAAAATTAAAATAAATTCCTCAGTAAGCACTCTTAGTACCTAGTGACACATACTTACAAGCACAAATATCCTTCACCATATATGAAAATTTTGACTTAAAATGGGCATAATACATGGGATATTCGAAAAACTTGTTTTGAGTACTTATAACCTTTCATAAATGTTTCTTATACCATCTAGGTACTAAAAGCTTGCAAACCCCTAATTTTGAACACTAGGGTTTTCAGTATACTTGGGGTTACTTTAGAAATATTTAGGGTTAAGTGACTAAAGTACAAAACTCATGCTTAAACATGTTATACATACATCCAAATTTATGAATCAGTAGATGAAGTCATTCCCATCTTGAAATTTTGAAAAGCCCCAAAAATCTCGTAACTTATCACTTTTGAAAAAAAAAATTAGGGTTCTTAGTTAAATAAGTGGAAAACAGGTATAGAAAAAAAATAAAATAAAAGCATAGATAATCTAAACAAACTTTAAGATAAATGTACATGCTTTCAAAACCCTTAGAACACAACAAAAATAAAAAAACCCTAAAAAGAAATTTAGTTTTTTACCCAAAACTATCGGTGATCATGGAAAATGCAAGTAAGAGGTAGAAATCGTACCTTATGAGTGTTCCAAATGTTGTAAGAATGCAAGAAAAACAAGAAAAATTTATCCTTGAAAGAGAGAGAGAGAGAGAGAGAGAGAGAGAGAGAGATAGAGATAGAGAGAGAAATGGAGAAAACGACCGCAATTTTTTTTTTTTATATATTCTGAGGAGAGAGACAAGAGGAGGCGGGTATAAATAAAGTCGGGTTACGGCTTATATTACGCCCTTAATATAGACCGTAATCTCCTCGGGTAAATACGCATTGAAAAACCACCCAGTTTATGGCCATATAATAGGCCGTAAAACATTTTATAGGAAATTTATAAATTGACTACCTATCTTACGGCCGTAAATTAGACCGCGAAACCTACTGTGGAAAAGATGGAGAATTACGTACCTAGATTACGACCATAAACCTAGCCGTAAATTTCTCGGAAGATTATTGATACTTACATTCGGCCATATTTTGGATGGTAATATATTCTACGACATTGCTGCCTTGAATTGGCCCAAATTACGGTTGTTTTTAATTGATACAACTTGACTTACGCCCTTGTATGACAGGGTAATATCTCTATTTTCCTACTCTGATGTGATACAGTCGTAATTCAGGGTGCATTCTCCTCTGTGCTTGAATTCTTGCTTTTATGCCTTTAACTTGAATCTTCCACAATTGTTTTGATTTATTTCCATCAAATGATGCCTCTGTCCTTGGTCTTCCTCAAAATGAATCAAAACTGAAAAAGAAACACATTAAATACAAAAACGAAACCTACTAAACACAAAATTTGTGCCATGAGTCTTTTAAAATTACAACACAAAACAAAAACAAAACAAAGCAAAATTAAACTAGATATGGGCTGCCTCCCTTGAAACACTTTTTTGACGTCTTTAGCTTGACGTGATGTTGTCCTACACCATTGGTTCAACTTCTAGGAATTTGAACTCCTCCTTCCCTTTCTAATCCTCTTGAGTCCCATAGTATAGTTTAAGTCGTTGACCATTGATCTTGAAATTTCCCTTATCTGGGTGCTCTACTTCCACAGCTCCATAGGGAAAGGTTTTCTTCACAATGAATGGACCCGACCATCTTGACTTAAGCTTTCCTGGGAATAGTTTAAGTCTAGAGTTGTACAACAAAACCGGATCTCCTTCTTTGAATTGCCTGGGATGATAGATTCTTACATCATGCAACTGTTTAACTCTCTCTTTGTAAATTGTTTTGTTCTGATATGCCAATTATCTCCACTCATCCAATTGGAGATGCTTATGTTTACCCGCCGCTTCCATATCTAAATTGGCAGTCCTTATAGCCCAATAGGCCTTATGTTCTATCTCTACCGGAAGGTGGCATGCCTTGCCGTACACCAATCTATATGGTGTATATCCCAAGGGTGTTTTGAAAGCAGTCTGATGTGCCCATAAAGCGTCATCCAACTTATCACTCCAATCCTTTCTGTTAGTGGCTACAATTTTCTCCAATATCCTTTTCAATTCCCTATTTGATACTTCAACCTGACCATTCGTTTGTAAATGGTAAGGTGTGGCCAATCTATGGTGAACTCCATACTTCTTCAACACCTTTTTTATTTGAGCATTACAAAAGTGAGTGCCTTGATCGCTTATTAATGCTTTGGAAGAACCAAATCTGGAGAATAATCCTCTTAAAAATTTTGGTATGACCCGAGCATTATTTGTCGGTAATGCTTGAGCTTTCACCCACTTGCTCACATAATCCACGACCACCAATATATACTTATTCCCATATGAGCTAGAAAATGGACCCATGAAGTCGATTCCCCATACGTCAAATACTTCACATTCTAGTATATACTTCTGTGGTATTTCTCCCCTCTTGGAAATGTTTCCCACTTTCTGACACAAACAAACAAGTGTGAATCTTTAAAGATAGTGGGCCAGTAGAAACCTTATTCGAGAACTTTCTGAGTAGTCCTATTTGCACTATAGTGGCCTCCAGTTAGACCATTATGAAAATGTAGTAGAATTTCTTGCCCTTCCTCATGAGATATACATCATTTGATGACTTGGTCAGCACAAACCCTAAATAGAAAAGGATCTTCCCAAAAATAATATTTGAGTTCTGAAAAGAACTTCTTCTTCTTGTGAAAGTCCATGTCATGTGGTAGGACCTTTCCTACTAGATAGTTTGCTATGTCTGCAAACCAAGGAATACAATGGTCTTTAACCACACTTATAGAAAACAAACTCTCCTCCAGGAACTTATCATTTATGTCCTCTTCATTCAACTTAATTAGATGTGGATTATCCGGTTGGGACAAATGATTAGTAGCTAGATTTTCCGCCCCCTTTTTATCCTTGATCTCCAAATCAAACTCTTGGAGGAGAAGGATCCATCTGATTAGTCTTGGCTTCGCACTAGGCTTGGAAAGTAAATACTTCAATGCTGAATGATCCGTGTAGACAATAACCTTTGACAAAACTAAGAAGGATATGAATTTGTCAAAGGCAAAAACTACCGCTAATAACTCTTTCTCTGTGGTGGTATAATCCTCTTGAGTCGGTGTGAGGGTCTTACTGGCATAGTAAATGGGCTGGAAATGCTTGTCCCGTCTCTGTCCAAGTACAACCTCAACTACTGAGTCACTTGTGTCACACATTAATTCAAAAGGCAAATTCCAATCCGGTACCACCGTTATTAGAGCGTTTATAAGTTTTTCCTTCAATACATTGAAAGCTTCCAAGAAGCTCTCATTGAATTCAAAAGGGGCATCCTTCTCCAATAGTTTGGTCAATGGCCTTAATATCTTGGAGAAATCCTTAATGAATCTCCTATAGAACCCGGCATGCCCCAAGAAGCTTCTAATGGCCTTGACCGATGATGGTGGTGTTAGTTTATCAATGACCTCAACCTTTGCTGTATCAACTTCAATACCTTTCCTTGATATTTTGTGTCCCAAAACAACTCTTGCTGCACCATGAAGTGACACTTCTCCCAGTTTAATACTAAATTAGTCTCCTCACACCTTCGAAGTACCCTTTTTAAATTCTTCAAATAGCCATCAAATGTGTCCCAAAATACTGAGAAGTCATCCATGAAGACTTCCATAACTTCCTCTACCAAGTCCTCAAAGATTGCCATCATGCAACACTGAAAAGTTGCAGGGGCATTACATAAGCCAAATGGCATCCTCCGGTATGCAAAAGTACCGTAAGGACAAGTGAAGGTAGTTTTCTCTTGATCTTCGGGTGCTATGGGGATTTGGAAGTATCCCGACATGCCGTCCATGAAACAATAATATGCATGTCCTGCCAATCGTTCCAACATCTAATCGATGAATGGCAACGGGAAATGATCCTTCCTAATGGCATCGTTTAGTTTCCTATAATCGATGCACACTCTCCATCCAGTGACCGCGCATTGGGATTAATTCATTCTTTTCATTTAGCACTATAATCATCCCCCTTTCTTAGAAACCACTTGTACGGGACTTACCCATGAACTATCTGAAATAGGGTAAATCAATCCAGCATCTAAGAGCTTTACTACTTCCTTCTTCACCACTTCTTTCATATTAGGTTCAATCTTCGTTGTGGTTGCACACATGGCTTGTATCCATCTTCCATCAAAATTTTGTGTGTGCAAAAGGAAGGCTAATCCCTTTTATGTCTGACATCTTCCATGCCAATGCTCTTTTATGTTGCCTAAGCACCATCAATAACTATTCTTTCTGACCTCCCTCAAGCTTTGATGATATTATAACTAGGAGCTTGGAATCTTTATCTAGAAATGCATATTCTAGATACTCAGGCAACTGTTTTAACTCCAACTCAAGTGGTTCCTCTACAGATGGCTTCAACTTGGTTATGTCACCCCTTACAATCTTTTCAACAATTGCCTCACTTCTTAACCTTGGCTGTACTTCCAAATGTTCTCTTATCTCATTTACTTCCTTAGTCAAACAATCTTCTTGATTTTCGAGGCTAAGCTCACTCCAACACATCTTTACTCAAGAATTCCTACATGAAATCAAAACATGTAAATCAAGTGAATCAATGTAAAAACATGTATCATCATTGATCATCGTTTGCCTGAAAACATCTGTCATTCGAATGACCATCTCATCACCACTAACTCTGAGGACTAACTTGCCATCCTTGACATCAATCACCGCCCCAGCAGTAGCTAAGAATGGTCTCCCCAAAATTAGTGGAACATCCACATCTTCAACCATATCAAGGATGACAAAATCAGTGGGAAAAATGAAATCTTGCACCTTGGCCAATACATCTTCTACCACTCCCCTTGGAAATCTCATGGATCTATCTGCCAACTGTAAACTAATACGAGTGGCTTTTAGCTCCCCTTAGTTCAGTCTTTTAAACATCTTAGAGGGTATGAGATTTATACTTGCTCCCAAATCTGCAAGTGCTCGTTCTACAGGTAAGTCACCAATTAAACACGGGATAGTAAAACTACCCAGGTCTTTCATCTTTCGTGGTAACTTGTTTAATATAACAGCTGAGCACTCTCCTCCAAGAGTAACAGTAGAAAGTTCTTCTAACTTCCTCTTATTGGAGAGTAGTTCCTTAAGGAATTTTGCATACCGGGGCATCTGTGTTAGTGCCTCCACCAAGGGAAGGTTGATATGAAGCTGCTTGAAAAGTTCCAAGAACTTATTATAATGCTCATCATCCTTTGTCTTCTTCAACCTTGATGGATATGGTAATGGAGGGTTATACTCCCTTATAGGTGATTTCATCTCCTTCTCAAATGATTCTTCTAACTTCTCATTCTTCCTTTCAATTACAACCTCTGAATCTTTTTCCTCCTCCTTTACTTTCTTAGGGGAAACCTTTTGATCATGTAATTCTCTTCCACTCTTAAGTGTAACAGCCTTCACCTGCTCATTAGGATTTGTCTCTGTGTTTCAAAGTAAAGACCCAGGAGTTCTTTCAGAAAACATCTTGGATAATTGGCCAATTTGCTTTTCCAAGTTATTGATGGATGCCTCCTGATTCTTATGGCGTGCATCAGAACTTTGGATGAACTATGACAGAAGATCCTCAATACTTGGCTTCTTCTCAGCTGGTGGTAAAGCAAGACGTTGTTGTGGTGCTGGTAACTATTGTTGCTGTGACTTTTGGTACCCAGATGGATAGCTTGCTCTTTGAGGATTTTGGTTTCTCTAGGAGAAGTTAGGATGATTCCTCCAACCTGGATTGTAGGTACTGTTGTAAGGATTATAATTCCCGGCTCCTCTATCTGATCTATTCATAAAATTCACATTTGCTATGCTTGGACCATCTTTAGGATCATAAGAATCTTCCATTGAACCCATCGAGAAATCACCTTGAGGCAAAGCTTCCATACCCGATTTCATCTTGCTCATTTGACCTGTAAGAAATGAAACTTGTGCCTTAAGTTGAGAAATTGAATTTGACTCATACATAGTAGCTACGGGTCATGGTTTGTTCCTTTCACTATGCTAGCAAAAAGTGTTTCTCGCCATGTCTTCAATTAAATCATAAGCCTGAGGCGCACTCTTCTTCATTAAACTACCAGTAGCTTCGGAGTCAATCATGATCTTCAATTGATCACCAAGGGATGAATAAAATATCTTGACTAAATCATGTAATTTAATCCCATGGAGAGGACAACGCCTAAGAAGTTCCATAAATCTCTCCCATACTTCATGAAGCTTTTCTCCTTCAAACTGACGAAAGGAGAATATCTCATTTCTTAGTTAGATTGTTTTGTTAGGAGGAAAGAATTGTTCTAAAAACCTCTGTGCTACTTGATCCCAGTTTGTTAGTGAATGAGGAGGTAATGACTCTAACCAACTCCGCGCCTTATCCCTAAGGGAAAAAGGGAATAATAAAAGGCGTATTGATTCATTTGGTGCCCCATTGGTTTGATAATAGAACATATTTGCAAGAAGTTCTTCAAATGAGCATGTGGGTCAGCTGAAACTCCTCCTCCAAACTGATTAACTTGTACCATGAATTAAGGCAGGCTTCAACTCAAAGTTGTTTGCCTGAATTGGAGGGCATTGAATAGATGGTGCAACTCCATCAGTGGTGGGCATAAACATTTCCCACATAGACCTATGAACTTCATTTTCAGCATCTCTAACCGGATTATTTCCATTTCCACCAGCTTGATTCTCATTAATTGCAGGATCATTAACTTCACCAACCCTTTGTGGCTTCACATTCTCATCTCCAGTATTCATACTTGATGACTCCGATGTATTTCCTCTTGTTTTAATAGGTAAATTCTAGAGAATCTCTCTAATCTTCCTCAAATTCCCATGCAATGTTCTTTCTGGTTTTGGGTCGAAATCGGCTAGTTTGGTAAAACGACTTTGGGTCATAAACCTGAAACCAAGAAAGAAAATCATCATTTAATGAACAATAAAATAAGAACAAAACCTAAGTAAAAAGCTAGATTAACAGCAATTGGGTTTTCTTAATATTGCCAATCGATCCCCGGCAACGGCACCAAAAACTTGGTGTAACCTAAGTTTACTAAATTAATGTCCGATAATCATTTCCTATATTTAGGTTAACTTTAGGTAAGTGCACCTATCAATTGCAGTATAGGATTAGATTATAGGGTCGTATTCCTCAGGGCCAACAAGTACTACTACTCACCTTATTAATTATCATCTAGCAATCGAATCAAATCAGGATTTACAATAAAATAATGGACTAAATTACAACAAAACTATATTATAACATGAATCAACAACTAAGTGTAACTTTCACAATTAATCAAATTAGACTTGCTTCACCAATGAGTTAACATGTAATACATCTTCGTTATTTGTATATCC
The DNA here is from genome assembly GCA_024138025.1 of Combretum micranthum. Lineage (NCBI taxonomy): Eukaryota > Viridiplantae > Streptophyta > Magnoliopsida > Myrtales > Combretaceae > Combretum > Combretum micranthum. The sequence continues at coordinate 154,197 of JAMXBD010001800.1, read as the reverse complement.
TTCCTAACTGCAGGATTCCACATTTAATTCAATATCTCTCTCGAATCTATTGAATCCTAATCTAGCCTTGTCGAACTGAAATCTCTTCCTAGTTAACAGCCGACTAGAATTGCATTAATGAAATAATCCTAATGGTAATTTCAATTACATATGCAAAAGGTTTCATGATCCTATCTCTAGGCATCATGAGTAACCTCCCCCAATAGGTTAGATCTATTCCATAGGTAGATTTCTCAATCGCATCCTATGGAAATCTGGTCTAACCCTAAGTCGTGCACTACCTATAATTAGCATGCTTTAACTTACTATAGAGATTAGTGAATTCTATAACATTAGCAATTATTCCATGTATATACATGCTAAAACATGGCTACACAAGCCCTAACAAACTACTCACACATCATGGAGACACAACAATACATATAAAATACAAAAATACACAGAAAAGATAGAGAACAACCCTTAATGATTAAATAACACTCAAGAATCTGATACAAATACACTCTTACATGAACACAAATGATGATGGAACAGAAGTGTGTTTTTACAGATAGTTAGTAGGAAAACAAAGAGAGAACTTTTTCTAGAAAGAATGTGTCTACTCTATTACACTAATTTCTTCTCCCCTCCCCTTTGCAATGATTTGGAGGACTATTTATATGTTTTCCTCCAATCAACACATCAAATGGAGTAAGTTAGGCATCAGATGGGCTTCATTTCTCTTCAAAAAGACACTTTGATTCCCAATTGGTGTGAAAAGAAGCGATTTGTAACTGCCATTACAGCCGCAACATGGGCCGTAATCATCTCTGGTCTCCAATTCCACATGCAAATACCCGCAGCTCACAGGTGAACAAATGCTGCAGTTTACTACCCTGTCTATTATGGCCGTTATCTCCTCTATGGTACGAGTTCTCCCTCAGTTTACGACTATTTCCTTCTTTGATAAAATAATCCGAGGAGATCATGCTCTGGAATACGGCCGTATCTCAGGCTGTATTCTTCTCTGATGAAATTTTCCTCTCTTCTTCTGTAGGTTACAGTCCGTAATTACTCTTTATGTATCATCGGAGAGGATCATCGGTATAAATACGGTCGTAATATTTCTTGAATGACTTATTTAGCTTCAATCCTCGTTGATTTTTTATCAATACTTGATGTTTATCACATTTATACCTGAAATGAATATATTCACTAATTAAGTACCAATTATTTTGAATTCAAGAAGAATTAGAACATAAATGGACATAATTTCACCTAAATGAGTATGGTAAATTACTTTCCCTTCATTTCAATTGTACGACTCCCTCACAATAAGACATTACCTTTAATGGGAAATTTTTTCTAGCAAATCCAAGCTACAAGCATATTTTATCTAATGAACATGCTTATTAATTACACTTTGTACCAACTGAGGACCTAGAACCTATGTTTCTTCTATCACATCACTATGTATACATATTTTTGCATTTCATCCTGTGTCACAAACTTAGACTTCAAATTTTAGGATCCTATACATATAGGATAGTTTTGGAGAGGGCTTCATTCCCTTCCCATCCTAACCTACTGACCCCTAAATGCCAATTAGATATTGATTGTTTATAATGCTAAAATAAAATTAATCAAATTTGATACTTTGAGAATGTGAGTGACATGATCAAAAGTGCACTTGATCTTTTTCCTTGGGTGATTGCCACTAACCTACCCTCTAAGTAACCCATAACCACCACTACGACTCGCCATGTATCAAGGATGAAAAAAATTGCTTTCGAAATTGAGTTGCAATACACTTTTGTTGTCTTCCATAAGACCAAACTATGGGACATTAGTAAGCAACCACTAGTTGCAACTCAACTACTGCTGACACTACCATCTTTGTTGGTAGCTTACATTCTATAAATAGTATCAAGATTTAAAAGTTAGGTGCTATTTTTGAGAAAAGGATATGTAGTATCATACTTATCTCTTTATTATTATTACCATATAGTTAAAAAAAACAAAAAAAAAAAAATTTTCCTATAAAGTCATTTTCAAAATTTAAGAGGATGATTCCGATGTTTTTGAAGTCAAGGGGTAAAGCAACCATAAACCTTTTTATGGGATCAAATTGCCTTTTACATTAGTTTATAGTTATATAATTAATATATATGTGTTATTCTTTTTGTCCAGCATATCATTACATGCATTTTGAATCTACTAAGTCAATAATCTTGCTTATTATAAGTTTATTTCTTATGAGCAAGCAAATTTTTCTACACAAAACTTATATAGATTCCTATGCTTTGATTATGCAAGTACACTTTATGTTATAATATGAGAATTTTCTAGATTGTTTAGTTAAAATATCTTTGTATAATTTTTTATAGAAGTGTTAGATATTGTTGTTATTTATAGAAGTGTTAATTATTGTTTATAAAAGTGTCATGTTTTTTTCTGGACTTGTGGTAAGTATAGTAGTTGATAAGTTTATTCCAACTACCACTACCAACTATGTAAGAGATTCTTATAAATAAGTCATCCTATGTGCAAAACTTGTGTAATCAAAACACAAAAAAAAAAAAAAATCTTCTCTAGGGATTAATGGGAGACTTAGAGAGAGAGAGAGAGAGAGAGAGAGAGAGAGAGAGAGCAACATTGCTTCCTTTACTATATAAAAGAAAGAATTCAAATTCAAATTGCTTCAAGCAATATATTAGTTCCTTCACTTCCCATCTTTAATGGTGAAAACTATGAAGTATAGGTTGTGAAAATGAATGTCTACTTGAGAGGCCTTGTTTATGGTAATGGATTGAAAATAAGAGGTGAATACAAACTTTAGGAAATAATCTAATGCTTAACCAAATAAAACTTATGATAAAGAAGAAGAAGAAGAAGCTAAAGGTCAAAAAGTCTTATCCTATATTTATGTCACAGTCTCGAATTCAATTTTCATAAGAATTATGACTTGTGAAACTCCAAAAGAAGCTTGGGACAAGCTTGAGGATATGTATGTAGGGGCTAACAAAACTTGACAAATGCAAATTCTAAATTTGAAGATAGAAATGTTTTGAAAATTGAATCTTGAATACAATTTGAGAGTTTCTAAAACTTTCTCATTCTTTTTATCTTTGTGGTTGAGTGAGATTTCATTATTTTATCAATTTTATGTCATATCAATTAATCAAGATGACTAATTTAATTCTTTTCTTGGTGCATAATATCCTAGAAATGAGTCATTCATATCCTTTATATTAAGTTTTCCTTTAAACCTAAAATCCAAAAAAAAAAAAATAATAATATATTATTACTAGAAGCCAATTGAGAGATTTTTAGTTATTAAATCATGTATGTAATTTCATTCCATATCTTGTCACTTACTTTCCTCAACAAAATGGAGTCAAGTTAAAAGAAGAATAGAACAGTTATGGAGATGACAAGATGTTAACTATTTGAAAAGAATTTGCCTAAACATATTTAGGTAGAAGCTGATAACACGATTGTATATCTAATTAAGGCTGTGAAGATAAAACTCCATTTGAAGCTTGGTAAGGAGATAAACCTACTATGGAGCGGCTTAAAGTATTTAAGAGTCTATGTTACATTTATTTACTAGTTGTGAATGGGGATAAGCTAGACTATAAAGCTAAAATAGGTACATTTTTAGAATATAGCTCCTCCTCTAAGGGCTATTGAGTTTTCAATTTGAAGAAAAGGAAATTGATGATTAGTAGAGACATCAAATTTGATAAAGTAACATTATATAACTAGGAGAAAAATGAAAAAGAAGATGCGGATGTTGATCAAACTAAGGTAACCATACCATAAGATCTAGAAGAAATAGAAGATGAATTTGATGTTGATGATTTTGATGATGTTCAATAAAGAGAAATAAGGCCAGTTAATGAAATATATGAAAGATTTGATGTAGCATTTCAAGATCCCACGTAGTTTATTGAAGCTAATAAAGAAAATATGTAGGGAACTATTGATCAAATGAGTATATTTTTAGAATATAGCTCCTCCTCTAAGAGCTATTGAGTTTTCAATTTGAAGAAAAGGAAATTGGTGATTAGTAGAGACATCAAATTTGATAAAGTAACATTACATAACTAAGAGAAAAATGAAAAAGAAGATGCGGATGTTGATCAAACTAAGGTAACCATACCATAAGATCTAGAAGAAATAGAAGATGAATTTGATGTTGATGATTTTGATGATGTTCAATAAAGAGAAATAGGTCTAGTTAATGAAATATATGAAAGATTTGATGTAGCATTTCAAGATCCCACACAGTCTATTGAAGCTTCTAAAGAAAAAATGTGGAGAAATGCAATGGAAGAGGAGTTAAAAATAATAAATGAGAAGAGAATTTGAAGCTAATTTATAGGCCCAAAAATCAAAAGGTAATTGGTGTTAAGTGGGTTTACAGAATAAAATATAATCCAAATGGTTAAAAAAAAATTAAACTAGGCAAAGGGCTATTCATAAGAATATGGTGTGGATTTTTCTATCACCTTTGCTACAATGGCTAAGCATGATACCATAAGACTTTTAGTGGCTTTAGTAGTAAAGATGAATTAGACAATTTATCATCTTGATGTGAAGTTGGGTTTTCAAAATGGTATGCCTAAGAAGATATTTATGTTAAGCGACCAAAAGATTGTAAGTTTTAGAAGACTAGCTTTACAAGCTCCACAAAGCTCTCTATGACTTGAAGCAAACACTAAGAGGTTAATACAACATAATAGTTGCTCATTTTCTATAACAAGGATTTAAAAGAAGTGAAAGTGAAACCGCTCTATATGTATTGAAGATTCAAGATGAAGTTCAACTTCTCATCTCTTGATATGCAGATGATTTGTTGGTTATAGTATACCTCCATAATCTTATAGCAATTCAGGCTAGAGATGAAAGGCAGGTTTGAAATGTCTACGTTAGGTAGGATGAAATATTTCTTAGGCATGAAAATTTGCCAATATGAGGATGAAATATTTATCTCACAAAAAATTATGCATTGGATGTTTTCAAGAAGTTCCGCATGGAAAGATGTAAAGTAAATACTCCATTGGTTATAAATGAGAAGCTATTAAAGAATAAAGAAGATAGTAAAGCAGATGCTTTTTTGTATCAAAGCTTAATTGGTATACTCTACTTAGCTACTATACGACTAGATTTAATGTGATTTGTAAGCCCTCTTTCAAGGTTTGTGTGGTCACTAAGGCAAATACAATTCAGTGTAGTTAAATGAGTTTTAAGATACATCAAAGACACTTTTGACTATGCCTTGTGGCTTTATAGGAAAGAATGTAAATAACTCAAAGGATATGTAAATAGTGACTAGATAAGAAGTGTTGAAGACTCAAAAAGCAATTCCTGATATGCTTTCTCATTTGAAAGTGAAATCTTTTTCATGGAATTTAAGGAAATATGAGGTAGTGGCTTAATCTTTAGTATAAGTAGAGTATAATTCTGTAGCTATAATAACAAATAAGGAAATCTAGTTACGGAAGCTATTGATGGATATAGGGCATAGCCAAGAAGATGCTACTCTAATATAGGTTGACAACAAGTCAACAGTCGCCATCGCAAAGAATCTGGTGCAACATAGAAGAACTGAACACTAAAAGGTATAGTTCCATGCAATTAGAGAAGTCGAGAAGAATGATGAAGCCAATCTGGTTCATTGTCATTTAGAAGATTAGATTGCAAACATACTAAAGCGCTTGCCAAAGCAAAGTTTAAAGAGCTAAAATCAAGGATTGAATTCTCCAAGAAAATTCTTAAGGATGTTAGAGTATGAGAATATTCTAGATTGCTTAAAAAAGATAATTTTTGCGTAAATTTTTCTAGATGTCTTAATTGTTGTTGTTTCTAGAAATGTTAGTTGTTGTTTCTAAAAGTGTTGGTTGTGATTTTTCTAGGCTTGTGATTGGTGTAACTGTAGACAAGTTTGTTTCCCTTACTGTTACCAACTACGTAAGAGGTTCCTATAAATAGATCTTCCCATGTACAAAACTTGTTTTCCCTAACACAAAACATCTTCTCCATGCAAAACTTTGCATTTTAGAAAAATACGTCTTAGACTTAGTAGGTGTTTAGGTTCAACTAAGAAGGTCTTAAACTATGCAATATGAGGTGATAGCCCCAAACTTTTGCCTTAAGAGGGAAATGGAGACAAAATTATGAAGTGTAATCTTATGGATGACATTTGACAAATTTTATAGCTTAGGAGAGGATGGAACCCCACATCCCTCCTTATAAACATCAATCAATGTATATATATATATATGTATGTATGTATGTATGTATGTATGTATGTATGTATGTATGTATGAGTGTTTAGAAGCCTTTTTTCATAATTTTGGTTACAATTTCATAGGAAGACTACATGATAAAACAAAGAAGGGTAAAGTTAGTGGTATGATGAGATAATTATATATTGGACTAATAAGAAGAATATAATTTTGATAAAACATCAAATAAATACTAATTTTCAACTATAGATAAAAATATTAATGAAGAAAATGAAAAAAAAATTAAAATACTATCATAATTTTTAAAGTAAGTAAAGAACTAATCATATGAATAACCAAGCAATAATTCATCATTATATCACAAATATATATAAACACAGCCATAAAATGTTATGGCATTCTGAAAGCATAAATTGATAATGAGACCCCTATAGATGGCTAAAATTACATAAAAGCCTTTGAATTTTTATAATATTTTACTCTCACACCTTAAGGCATTAATATGATAATATTTTCCTTCAATTTAGTACCATGATAAATTTTGCATTAGTACAAAATTTTAATAATTTACTAAAGTCAATTATTTCCCTATATGACTTATATAAGATAAAAAGGTATCTACTACATAGAGAAATCTCTAAAATTAGATGATGAATTGGTTTAAAAGCTAATTAGAAGAAGTTGGGAATTTCTAAGTCCTATGTGTGATCTTACAATTAAATTTATTATAAACTTTAATGTACAAAATCATGTTTAGAATAGATCTAAACCATTCAACAATCATATAGGACAAGTCACATAAAAAAAGGCATGGGACTATGGAGTGTAGAGTAATTTGGTATTACATTTGAGGAAAATTTTTCTTGTGTTAATAATTTCATTGAAATTTGATTTTTTTTAATTTTAATTTTGATTGTTTTTCAAGTGTTTCTTAAAAATATATATTTATTCACATCAACGTATTGTAGTGTAAATGGGAAATCTACAATTGGAATAGGATGTAGTGAGAACCGATTTTGATAAATCACATGTGTGTCCTACTATTCCTTGAAGGCCTTAAAGATGAGATTTACAATTAGGGGTGAAAATGAATCAAGTCGGTTCATAAACTACTTGAGTTTGGCTTAATATTTACTCGAGTTTAATTTGAGAATAGTCAAATAGAGCTTGTTGTGGAGCTACACAAGTAGTTTATGGAGTCGAGCTTAAGATTAGCAGCTTTAACTCGATCAACTTGCAAGCCTAATCAAGCTCTATCGAGTTTGAGTTAAATATAAATATTAATTTAGTCAAATCAAGTTTCGCTATTAATATTATTTAAATTAGAATTAGAATTTTTTTATCTAAATTAAGCCTAAATGAGCTTAATTGAGTCAAGTTTGAGCTTATGTAGCGTTACTTTGAGCCAAATTTGAGCTTTAAAATTTCAAGTCAAACTTGAGCTTTGAAATTTTAAGTCAAGCTAAAGTTTAAACTTAGTATTGTACCATTTCGATTCAACTCATTTGTAGCCTTAGTTGCAATTACTTCATCTATCTTCTAACATTAGATTGTAGTGGTCTTCGTAATATGGACATCCAAACAAAATTCAAATTCTTTTGTGTTTTCCATTTGCTATCTAAGCATAAGAGAATCCAAAACTTTGACTTTGCATTGCAGTCCATGTATAGTAAGCAAGAAAGTTTTTATTAGTATTGATATGCCATGTACACTATTGATCAATGACATAGAGATATTTGTAATATTATCATGTATGAAACTTTTGTGGTAGTATGCTATGTTTTATTCTCATATCATGCTTTTTCACCTTCCTTTAGAAAATCTTTGTACCTTATTGTTGACATTCTATTGATCTTTAATGCACTAAAATCCCTAAGGGTGTTTAGTTTGTTTATTTATTATTTTTTTCTAACTAGTGCTAAGAGTGACTTAATAAAAAAGTGAAGTTGGTTGCTTGTAGTGGCCACTCCATTAGGATAGAAACGATAGATATTATTTATTCAAATCATATTTCGTGATATACACTTGCCTATTTGAGTATATGTTTGCAACAAGATGTAATGTAAGTTCTAATTTGTAGTCAAGAAAGTGAAAAAAAAAAAAGCTATTTAGTTCTTAATAACGATATCCCATGAATATTTTTCTAGTTACCTGATAACAAAGGTTGAAATTGCTTGTTAGAAATATGTTCATGATTTTTTATGCCAATGTATAATTATATTCAATTGGAAAGGATTGCATAGAGTCTAGTACATCAAGTAGCCAAACATCAGCTAATGAAGTTTTAAATGGCATACGATTAACCAAACAAAGCAATAACAATAACATAAACGAAGGCAAATCTAATCTAGCAACTAACCTAGATCAAGTGTAGTCTAATATATACACACGCACCCATATCCATACACAGAAGATGATGAACAAAATAAGAAGGAACAAACTTTATCTTCCTTAAGGTGCACCAAGGCTCCAACATTGTTAGATGAATCATGGCATGTGGTTTTTGGTTTGTTGGATTTAGTGTTAAGAAAAAGCCATTGATTCCTCTCCATTATTTGGAAATATGAGGAGATGTTGAACAAAACATATTCTAGTGCTAAGGTTTCCTCTTATTCAATGTTTACAAATTATTTTCATCTTACACTATCAATTGAATGCTTTAATCTTTTTGTTTATTGCAATTCTAATTCTATTTTGAAACTTCCCGATTCATGAAAGTGTTCTCAAAATCCATAAGTAATGAATATCATAAACATGACATCCACATTCAATGTCAGGTATGGCTTCATCATCTATTTCTCTTATATTTTTATTATGAATTCCCCATGCAATAACCATTAGAGTGTAGAAGTCAATAGCCTTAATAAAAATGGGCAACATTTAACATACAATCAAAAGACATAAGAAAGTAGTTAAGTATTTGTGTTATAACAAGATTGAATTTTGAGATCATGTTAAAGTATGTATGAATGGCAATACATGTTAAATAAAAGATTACATTTAAGTTGATGTTTCAAGTATAAGTATATCTTTATCCCATTCGAAGAATTGATAATTCATGTGCACTTCTAAAAAGAAACATGGTCATAAAGAAATGAACTTTTTCAACTATATATCAAAGTTTGATTTTCACATAACTAATTTCAAACAATGAGTTGCAAATGTAATTTGTGGATAAGATGTAATCCATTGCTTGACTCGTAGATCATTAACTATGTCATTTTGTTTTATGATTGATGTAAATCAAAAGATATTATTGATACAAAGGATTCATTTAAAATCATTATTAGATACTAAATCTTAGAATTGTGAAATATTCAAAGAAATATATATATATATATATATTACATTTTTTTCACTCTAAAGTATATACTTCCTTTTCATATTTGGCTGTAATGGATTACAATATTTGATTAGTGTTGCATTGACCAACTATCAGAGCATCTTTATCTCTGGGTACTTTATGAAAAATTTTAAATATATGGGTGATGTGGTAGTTTCTTATACAATAAAGTGAGTTGCTTAGAAACTAAAGTTGCTTGGGTAAGCAACCCTTACTCCTTCTCCCATTGTTTCTTTCACGTTTATTTAGTTTTTACTAAAAACAAACCCTCTCACTTATCCTCTCATTAGTTTTTTCACACTTATTTAATCCTTATAAATAAGATATAAACATTATTTTAAGATAATAAAATGAGAGCCACAAAAATTTGAAAGAAACATAGATAAATAACTGTTTTAAAGTAATAATAGATAAAGTAGAGAGTTGCTTAATAGAGATACTTACTTTAGATGTTGACATAACACCTTATGCAACCCAAGACTTTATATGAAGATAGTAAATTAAAATGCTTTTCAAACATTTAAGATAACTACACCTATATCATTGAAAAAATTATTATAATGTAAAGAGATATGGACTCTAGACGGTACTCGTGGATGAATATATATCCTTAAATAGTATATTAAATTTTATTACAACTAACCAATAATGATTTTATTAAAATATCTTATAGAATTTTAGTCAAAATATCAGTTTGTATATATATAATTCCTTCATATCTATAAAAGGCAATCGCAACTATAAGTGATTATTGAAATTTAGTCAAAGGATCAAATTCTCTCTATGCAATTCAAGCAATTAAAGACTATAAGTAATTATAATAAGTAACAAAGTTACATTATGTAATGTGTGGTTCCTTTTCTTTCATCATTGATGACAATTCATCAATGGTGTACATAGTGTCTGTAAGTGTTTCCACTTGACAATATTATGTTATAGTGAAAAGTCTCACACTGCTATATACATATTCCACAATTAAAATCTTATTCATTGTTTTTTGATGCATTTGGGGAGTTAAATATAGTTTGAATAGCATTTCTTTTGTCTTGTTTATCAAATACATTTAAGATTCACTATTGCAGCTATATATTTTTGCTTTTCTTTAACCATTTTGATGTTGTTTTTTGTTCCTTAATTTATTAATTGTGTATATTATTATTTAGTAATTCTCTTATTTTCAAATATCATTATAATATGTACTTAACTTTTGCTCATAATGTGGATGCATGCCTATTAGTAATGATATGGTTGAATATTAGCCTCTCTTTTTATTGATTGAGGCTCTTTTAGTTATGATCATTTGTCCACATAAATGCATCATCTAAATCCTACAAGCATTGCCTATAAATATTCTTATTTTTGGTATCCATTTAAATCCTCTTTACTTATACTAAAAATTCAATCAAGTCATTTACAATTTAAAATGGTGATTTAAATTCAAAAATTGAATGCTTTAAATTCTTTGTACTAAATGCTTTATATATGTCACTTCAGTTCTTATTCTTCTTCTTCTTCTTTTGGTATTCCCCTCCATCTATGTCATATAATTAGTATTATCTTAGATGCTATCTGACCAAAAACAGGGAAATTGTATGATAGGACGATGAAAACATACATAATTCAAATAGTGGTTTACTTTCTCAATTGTATTTTGTCACAACCATTAAGGAATTGAATGATTGGATGAGAAGTTGTATGATTTAATTGAAATTTAATATAAATATATAAAAAAATTTATTTTTCTCAACATGATTTATTATTTCTTGTCCAGGTTCCTCTATTCATAAGTACAAAGATGACGAAATTTTGGATTTCAATTACATGGTAATTCCTTCAGCAGAGACATATAGTAGAGTGAGCATGAGATGGATTGGTTATGAGCACCTTTGTTGTCCATTTTGGTCTCATTCCATTCAATGGCTTCTCTACTCTCTATTGCCAGATGCTTTCACGAGTTGGATTGTACTCCAATTCTTCCGTCGTTGGAATGTCAAAAATTAAACATGCATGTAAAGGAGCATGTTGCATGCTCCATCAAATCCGCTCAATTTCATAAGGCCTCCTTCCATTAATTACTAAAATGGCTAAAGTACAATAATAAAGTCTAGAGTGTGTCATATGGGTTTTATAAGACCTCACAATTCAAAATCTTTTTGTACTTTCTTGAACACAAATAATGTGCTTATCAATAATGAATCTATATTTTGTAATAAAAAAGTGAGGATGAGTGACAAAAGATGTATAAATAAGCTTCATCATCATGATCTATCTTTTTCATTTCTACCATTAAATATAAGTAGATGTATCTCCTATTTAACATAAATTTAAAAGTCTACCTCTGTTACCCCATTGGAGTAGGCAGCTTATTCCTCATCTTCTTTTTCTTCTTCTCTCCTTGTCATCCTCACAAACGATGTAAGTTAATATCCCTTGATTTCCATAGTAAGATATATAAATTCTTAAACAAAAATGAATAGTTGAGTTACAAAATTTGTAACACTATATTAGCGTAATAATTGCGGACATTCCACTTTTACTATGGATGCAAGATACTAGTTGTTATAAGACATTCGTTTACTAATAGGATTTGGAATAAGTTTTGAAAGTTGCTCCAAAACCCAATAGAATTTGGTGTCAAGTTTTGAGACTTAAAAAATAGAGAAAAGTACAATATTAATCCTCAACATTTTACCATTATTCTGTGAGGACGATTTTGTAAATACCATGCACATAGATTGTTTAAAACACATTAATACTTGTCCGTTACTCACCTGGACACGTGGTGTATTACATTCATTGAATATTTCTTCGATCCCTAAACCATACTTTTTTTTTTTATATTTTAGACATCATCAAAAAAGTAAAAATAGAATAAACAATATTATATATGGGTTAATTCACAAATAAGTAGGCGTGGATCGATTTGGTTTGTTTTTTATTAAAACCAAGCCATAATTTATGGTTTTTTTTTTTCATAGTAGAAAATTTTCAAATCATTAGATAACAATTTGGTTTGGTTTGGATTATGGTTTAAATCAAAATTCTAATAATAAAACTTATTTCTAATATTTTACATTGTGTGATATTCAAATATTAAAATCACTCTACAAAGTTCATATTATAAATCTCCAAAAATACTTTATAAATCCATCACATTCATAATCCTCAATCCTTCATAAAATCATTTAATCATTAACATAGTATACTCACTGACTAATACATAGCAAAATAAAATCTATTATCCTCTAAAAAATCATCCATTCAATCATCTACTAACAAATTTGGCAAAAGAATCATCTACTAATAAAAGTCATTTATGTAAAAGTGATATGCTAACAAAATATATAATGAAAAATAAATACATAATGAGGTATATAACTAAATAATAAAAACATATACTCTAAGTTCAAACAATTAATATAAAACGATATTAAGTTACCAACAAAAGGATATATTTTGAACCAAAAACAAAAAAGAATAAGTTATTATTAACTAATATTCATTATATAATAAATATCATAATAAAATCATAAGAATATAATTGGAATTTAATCAATCGTCATAACAAAATTTATTATTACATGTAAAATATTTTTATGTTTGTCTAAATCGATTTAATTTTGTTTCACATATTGGTTCAATTTACCCCTTCAACCATAATGTAAAGACCCGACCCACTAAATTGCTATATTTAGAGTGTCGAGTTCCTAACCACATATACCATTTTCACATTATATGTAAGGTTATCTTAAAACTAATAGTTTATGGGAATTGTTTGATCAAATCTATTAACACTTTATAAACAACTTTTAACAAAACAAGATTGCTCATAAAAGCAATCCATACATATACATTATATGTACAAAGTTTAGTATCAATATAAGATACTACAAAATTACAAGCTTTTCTTAGTGCAAAAGATAATCTAAGGAGATCTTAAGGTCTTTTACAACTTAGGCTTATTTAATAAGCCTTCTATACAGAGAATTATGCTTTAAATAAAAACTTCTCCAAAATTCAAGGGCATTCGAGTCCTACTCGTCCCACTCGTCCATGAATCTCTCAAAATCTGACCCGTTTCCCATATCATCATATAACTCATCTTCATTACTTACAAAACAGCAAAAGTGAGCCAAAGGCCTAGTACACAATAACAAATACAAGAACAATTTGTCAAGAAAACTTAAATCAAATTAAATGCATCAACGATCAAGTCATTATCTTATTAAGTTTTCTTTTAACAAAACAACAGGAGGGTGTTCAAACCCTGGAATCACACTCTAAGAATTTAGGGTCTTGAGTAACAGCAGTTGCTCAAGAGATTGATATATCCAGTCTGAATAATTATATCTCCTTTATCTATTCCATAAAGAAATAGCTTCATTTAGGGTTCAAAAGCCGTTGTCCAACTTTACTTAAACTCAGTCCACAATATAAGCCTAGTTCACAAGTTCCCATAAACTTTGAACTAAACCATGGCATTTCCCCTTAAGTTTAAGCAAACGTTACTTGGATACTATTCCCCCATCGGCTACCCACTTAACCAAAAACGAATCACTATTGCATCATAGCGTACCATTGCATCATGGTAAAGTCATTGCATCATGACTTAGGTTAAGCGCCTAACCAACATGTCATCGCATCATGACAGGTTTGCTGCTCCTCAACCAATCAAACATGTAATAAACATCTAGTTCATTAAAGTATTAAGCCGAACCGAATTAAATCAATTTTAGTAATGCCTATCCTAGCATACAACAAACAAGCTATTGCGTACCTGTACCCAATAGTGTATTTCTATATTTACTCGGAGGGAATTAACTGAAGAACCTTTAACGGAAATAAGAATATCAAAACAAATCAATAATCAAACGTAGAATATATATATATATATATATATAAACAATCCTAGGTTAACTATATAAGGAGATTCAATAAACCTAACATATAGCTTTAACATCTAATTCATACATAAGACATATTTATATAGCTTATAGATTCATTAGAAGACCATATATGAAGTAAAGAATGAAAATTGAAGAAGATTGAATTTGTAAAACTCAGGGGATACACGGCTTATCTACACAGGCAAAATTGAATTGAAAGCCGGCAGTGTTGAAATTATACGCCGGCGACGTTAAGTTCGGCACTAAAAAATTGATTCTGTTAGCATTCAACACCAATTGAAGGCCGGCAGCATTGTAGCCCTAGTGGCCGACGTACGATTTGAAAAATAAACGCTAGCTAATTTCTTTACAAAAACCGGTGGTGTTTTCAGCGGCTTTAGTAAAATCGGTTCCGATCACATTTAACACCGCCTCTACGCCGATGGCATTGAAGTACCAGATGCCGGCATACACTAAAAAACAGACCTAATCGAAAAGTGTTTTATTTCTCCTGTTTTATACTTTAAAAATTATAACATATAACACTTTTAATCCTTCTTCAAACACATATTTAACTTTATACACTATCTTCTATCCACATTAACCAATCTTAGCAACTTTGGACATCATAACCACACATCAAACTACTTCATTTACATCAAATCCTCTCCTACTCTTCACTTTAACTTGTCACGCCCCGAAGGGCACCCCAAACATAGTAGTCCGCCACATAGGGTATTAAAACTTAAGAATGACTTCCCGAAGTCATGCGAAAGTTTTCAATACCATATGTAAGGCGTCTATCACAACAATAGGAGACACCAGTGGGATGTATAGTTTGAGATAGTAAATACAACGTACAAGAATCTAAATAAACATCTAATTTATCATTAAGAGAATATAATCCTTACATCATCTTAGGGATTTTCCCTTATAATTCTCCAAACAATCATAATAACAACTTAATCTTTCTCATAACCAAATAATACTAACATCATAAGACATTGAAAGATGATTAACCTAAGATCTTCAAAAGATTCCCAGAAGCTTTTCTAAAACATCATCCCTCCTGAGTATATGAAGTCTTAGAGCATAAAAGATATAGTCCTGTTACAACAAAGGTCTATCGGAGTATAACCATAACTAGCTTAGTGAGAATATTCTTGAATCAAAGTACTTGTATAAATAATTTCAATCAAGTTATTAAACAAGCATATGAATGCATCAAGTAAGTGATCAAGCAATACATATCATCTACTGGAAATCATATGTTTGAATGGATTTACCCTTCCATTTAGGGTTAGGTGTTCCAGGCTCTTTAAAATCCATCTTTAAATCCAACTTATGTAGTTTATTTCAGGTGCCTACTCGCTAATCTCAAAATAGTTCTTTTAGGCTCCTAATCGCCCAACTTGCAGATTTCTGGCTACTGCACACCCGACTACTATACTTTTATCCCATCGAGAATAGCAGCTCATGCAATGAAACTAACTACGTGATATACATGAATCAATTGATATAATTCATAGTATATGATTAGAGTAATTTAAAGGTGATCACAGAATTTACACACACTCCAACAGAATAATAGTAAAACATAAGTTAATTAACAACGATTCATGCCTCAGTATGCATAACATTTTTTCAACCAATATTATCATACATAATTCATTTTCATCTTTTCCTACTTCTAGTGCCTTTAGGTAAAAGCACAACCAAGTACGTAAAAGTAGAAAATAAACTCACTTGGTCATGATGATCTATTTTTCTTACGGATGAGTCGATCGGTAAGTCCACTAATCAAAATAATCCTCCGGGTAAGAATACTCCTCATCGGGATCACCTAATCAAGAAAAATACCCATAATGAGTATTTCTTATTGATTCTATGGTACTTATCAAAAACTATTTTATAAGATCGTTAAAATTCGCATAGAAGGTAATTCTAACTTAAAATGGCCATAACTTGGTCATTTTAACTCGGAATTGCGCGTATAATATACCGTTTTCTAGCTACTCGAAAAGATCTATCTATTTCTAAGGTTATTTTTGTCATAAAAAGCCATTTGGTTTGAAAAATACTACGGTACAGAATAGTTACGAATTTATAATTTACAAAATATGATTTTTCCAAACTTTACTTTATTCAAAAATCCTTAAGCAAAATATATGGATATATATATATATAGTTGAAAAATCCTTTGAACATATATTTATACTCATATTGTACGCATGATTTTGATAGTTTTATCTCAATATTGATATTTCATAAATAATTTGTCTTTGATGGTTTTTAAATGATAAAACTTTTGAGAATTTCTCCTTTTTGAATTGTTAGAAGGAAAACAAAAATATATTTGAGTTGTTATGGGTAAATGTTTTCCTATTATAATTTTATTTTCTCTTTTTTCAAAAGTGAATTCATTTTCAAAAATTTTGTTTCTTTAAGTTATCTACTAACTTTATTTCTAGTGATTTGAAAATAAGCTTTTCAAAATATCCTTTAAGTTTTTGATGTGGTCAAATATTGGAAGTTGTGTTAAATGTATGTTTTATTTTTATATCATTTATCTTCTTTAAAAAATGGATATACCTTTAAAACTTTACTTTCTTGGCAAATTTTATTTTTTCTAAGTTGGTTTTCAAAATAGTGAGTTGACTTTATCTTGGTTTGAAAAACTTGTTTTATTCTTAATATTTGTTAAATGGTAAAATAATTCTCTTAGGCAAGTTTATAAGAAAAACTTTCTTAATAAAGAATTTGTTAACATTAGAACTTAGTCAAATTTCATTTTTATTTTGAAAAGAATGTGAGATTCAAGTTTTGAAGATACTTTCATATTATGTGATTTTCAAAGTCTATAGTGAACCTATTTAAGTTTTATAAAAGGTATGGTTGAGTTAAAATCTTTTTAATGCTGAAAATTCTTTTTTTTTTTTTTATGGAGTATTTAGTTTGGTTTATAAAAAAAAAAGAATTCCTTTTATTATTTTGAAGAAATCTACATTACTAATTATTCTAGAGTTTATGATTAGCTTATCCTTTAGAAAAAGTTCATTAAAAACAAAACTTAGATTTTTTGTTAAAAATTCCTTTTGTTAAGAAATCTATTTTACTTTTCTTTATTCAAGAAAGAACCAATTTTTATTTTTATTTTAGACAACAATATTCTAATCATGCATGAATATGATTATGTAGCCATGTAAAAGTAAAGATAATACATAATAAGATAGAAAGAAATACTTGTAAGTAAATAAACATAATAAAATAGTCAAGCATTGGGAACCTTAGCTTCATTAAAGCATTCCGATCATGTATTGGGAGCCTTAGCTTTATCAAGGCAACCCGGGACTACGAATGGACTAGTCCCAAAAGAAAAGAAAAGAAAAGAAAGAAAATTGTTTTGACTTGATATGGACAAGTCTAAAACTAGAGGTGGGCAAGTGGGTTAAACGGGCCAACCCGGCCCGGCCCGCTTTGGCCCGTGGGTTAAACGGGCCAAAATTTGTTGGCCGTTTAACCCACGGGCCAAAATTGCCTGACCCTAACCCAACCCACTTTAGCCCGTGGGTTAAACGGGCCAGCCCACTTTTTGACCCTTTTAACCTACTTACATATTTTATGAGTTAAATGGGTCAAGTTAACCCATTTAACTTATTTATACTAATTGAATAAGATATATATATAAAATAAAAAAGAGAGTTTTATAAGGTTATATATATTAATGATTAATTTCATTATTGTTTTAATTACTTTTTATATAAAAATAAGTTTTCTAAAATAACTTATTAGATAATATATTTCATTTAAAACAATAATAATATATTTTATAAAATTTTATGGTGCATGTGCATCAATTTGTCATTTTTTGTTATAATTAACACATAAATTTAATTTCAAGTATAAAAAATCTCAAGAATAACCTTCATTAATACATATTTACCCTATAATTATTTATTTTATTTTTATAAAAGTGGGTTGGTGGGTCAACCCACTTAACCCGCAGGCTAGCCCACTTTGGCCCGCGGGTTAAGTGGGTTGGGTAAAATTAAGCCACTTTTAAACGGGCTAAAAAAAGCTGGCCCTAACCCACTTTTAAAGTGGGTTAAACGGGCTGGCCTGCGGGCCATAGCCCATTTGTCCAGCTCTATCTAAAACCAGAAAGACTAGTCTTAATAAATTACATAAAACAAATAAATAAATAAATTGCAAGATATGAAAATAGATAAATAATAAATGAGCTTATATGCTTTAAATAAATATATATACATAGTATACATAATACTATATAAGTTAGATTAGAGCAAAAAAATAATAACAATAATAACAACATAATAACATAATGTAAAATAGGAACATGAACATATTATTGTTGCTTTGACTCATATAAGCCTAAGAAACATACACTAAGCTCATGCTAAGTTATATAAACATGATGAAGAAATATAAGTAGAATTTTTACCTAAGGTTTAATAAAAGGTTTTGAAAGAGATAAATGGGTTTTGTTATTTATTTATTTTTCTTGAAGAGTAGAAATTAGTAGAGAGTATTTTGAGAGGGAATGGTTGGAGAGAGATTTTGAGAGAGTATTTTGGTAGAGTTTTGTTATGTAAAATGGATGTGTGAAAGAAGGAGGAAGGGGGTATTTATAGAATTTTTGGAGTGAATTTTTGATGTAATAAAATAAATTAAAAAAGAAATATTATAGAGAAAGAGAGAGGGGGCTGGTGCATAATTGAGGGAGGGAGGGAGGATTTTCATTTGTTTTGTAATTTTATTTTTGTAAAGAAAAGAAATAATGTGTAAGGTTTGATATGAATAAAGTTGTATTGGAAATATAAAAAGTAAGAAAATTGGTATGTAGGTAGTAAGCAATAGGTGTAAGAAAAAGTAAAGATAGTGAAATAGTAATGAATAGTAGGAATAGTACTATGAATAGTAGACTAGACATATAAAATACCGGTAGAAATAAAAATATGCGTAAACGAGTTATATCTATTATTTTTAGTTACCGAAAAATTCTAAAACTGATATTTTGAATCCTTGTTCAATTATGAGTCTTTTGGTGTTAAAGAAATATTTTTATTATTTCGAGCTCTGGGACACGCTTTTCGAGAACTGATCCCGTTTGAGTCCGAAGGACACTCGAAATTCGCGAATATGATATTTTTATATTATTCTATATTATTATGAACTATTATAAGTCGTTAACTTAATTTTGTTTTCTAGGGTTTGAGAACGCGGGATTGCCAGAGTTGAAATTGCTTGATTATCTTAGTCTTTGTTGACTTTTGAAACTCTGGTTTGACTTAGGGTTAGGGTTTAATCCAACTTTGCCCTAGAAATTGAGGGGTTTATATCAGGGATCAGATAGGTGGATCTTTTCATGTTCAGGTTTTTGAATCGAACGATTATTGAATTTTCTATTTTTGTTTTTGAAAATTCTCTTATGAAATCCCATAATCGAAATTGATTAAGATTCGATTTCAACTTAGATCAGACTTTAGGTTTCGATTTGGTATTCCAAAACCATTCTCGAAAAATTCAGAGGCTTACACAACTCAACTACTCAAATCAACTTCACTTCTCACCAACACCTGTCACTACTTCCATAACATATAAACAAGTTCACATAACAACAAAACACAACCTAACATATATCAATGCATAAAACCATTCAACTCAAATGACATTAAACTCATCCTACCATAGATTCTAAACCTATATTACAAGAAAGGAAATAAAACAAAGAGTTTATATTAGCTTTAACTTACATGAAGAGGCTTTGGCTTGGAGGGATTGTTGAATCCAAGAGCTTGATATTGGTTTTGGTTTTGGTTTAAGGCTTATGGTTTGAAGATAGAAGGACAAGAGAAAGGGAAGAAAAATGGGAAATTCGTATGGAAAATGTAGGCTGCCAAAAGAGGCTATATTTGATCAAATTTGGGACTCAATTTTATCCTAAGTTTGACTTTTGGGGCATATATAACTTAGGTTTAATTTAGATTAATTTAGAGTTAATTTGAGTTTAATTTGAGCTTGAAAATGGGCTAAATTTCTTGAAAATTCTGCTAGCAAAATCTTAGGCAATTCAAAAGTTGTTTTTTATAATTTTAAACATAACACTTACATATTAATTCATAAAAGACACAAATATTAATTATACTACATATACATTAATATACATAAAACAATAACATTAATCTCATTACACATACTCACATACATCAATAATTTACATTAATAAACATAATATATCAAACCTATTTCTACAAATTCATTTTCATATATAAAAAAGAATTACTTCAAACTTAATATTTAGAACTGATATTATATTCACATGAAAATTTAATTATTGAATAAATTAGATTATTTTACATAAATTTACAAATTGGTACGGATTGAGAATTATTTAAACAAAAATATTTAGAAAACCACATTTTCGGTTGGTTTGGTACGGTTTAGTTGGTTTTTATGCCCAATAGTAACAAATGATATTTGAATTTTGATAAAATAAACAATTATGTACTTAAAGTTTGAAATTAATCAATTTAATACCTAAACTTTGAAATCGATAAATTTAGTATGTAAAAGAACTTTTCATGCATGCTTACAGTACCTCTATCAAGTTCTTTTAAGTATTAAATTGATCAATTTGAATGTTTTTCAAGTATCAAATTGGTCAATCTCAAAGTTTAGGTATTAATTTGATTAATTTCAAACTTCAAGGACCTAATTGTATATTTTGTCAAAGTTTATATACCACTTATGACATCCTCCCTTAATATATATAACATATTAAATGAAAAGAAAAAAATTTTGGAAAAAGAAGGTAAGTCATGAACTACTTATAGAAGTGTGTGGTTTTAATCCATATGTGATCACCCTAAGGATAGTTAGGTTTTTGATTGGATTTTAATCCATAACTAGGATAAAACTCGATTTGGTATACTCTACTTTTCTTTTTCTTTTTCCCTTTTTTCTTTTAAAGAAAAGAAAAATTAAGGCGGAATGTGACGACCCTAAGGGGAGGAAGGCGCATCTACATCTATGGTTTGGGATTGGCAAATAACGCATGCACTTAAGGAGGTCTTGAAGGCATTTTTTGACTTAACACAACATTTATCTAGTTGCTACTACCCTACTAGCAACTAGGTACTTCCCCACCTAGTTGATATATCAGACATATTAAGTGACTACAGTTATGATTCTAATTTGGCTGCTACTATGTCTGCAATGGCCAGTAAGCTCGGGGATTATTTTGTCCCTCTTCTCTCTCTCTCTCTCTCTCTCTCTCTCTCTCTCCGCCCCCTCCCCCCAATCCATGTTGCAACAATGCTAAATCCATGGTATAAGTTTTGGGTGATTGAAGCACTCTTCAAAGAATTTTATAAGAATATTGGTGTAGCCGATCTTGAATCAGAGGCAGCAAGTTTTCATACTATAGCAACAAATTTGCTTAATGACTTGTATCGGTGTCATGATCAAACGAGTGGTACCCTAACCACAAGGATCCAATAGTCACTCATCTCGAGGTTTTTCAAAGAGAAGTAAACAAATCGCTCAAGATATTGGAACAACCGTGCAGCTTCCCAAGAAATCTTTAGTGTCCAGCATCTTGATGAGGCGGAACCGCAACTACAACGGCAATAGGGAGAGGGGAACAAGGGGAATGATTTCAATGTCTTGAGTTGGTGGAACAAGAGGAAACGCCTGATGCAGGTGCTTTCCATATTGGTACGAGATGTTTTGGCTTCTTTGGATTCAATAGTTTCATCAAAGTCGGCTTTCAGTTCGAGTGAACGGGTCCTCGAACTGCATTGCTATAGGCTAAAAGTTGCCAGTGTCAAAGCATGTGTCTGCTTAAAAGATTAATTCGATGCTGTAAGCAAGAAACAGTCGAATCCATACTTTTTGTGGCTCGAGGACAGTAACTTAAGATTAGGGGAGTCATTGCCACCACCGGATTTGCAGCAATAGACATAGACAGAATAATTGGGTGGAACTAGAGAAGGTTCCTAGGAGGGACGTTATATAGTTGATAACAATTTTTTTTTTCAATATTCTTGTATTCTTTTGTAGTTAAAAAATGTTACTAATAAAATTTACTTTTCCATCGATCATAATTCATTTAATAATTTTCTTTATTTAATAATATACAATTATTACAAATAAATTAATAAACAACTTTAATATTTAATATAACTTAATTACTATTACAATATTATTTGATAAATTCATTTTTCTATTTCCTAAAAAATATTGAAGTTAATATGTTAATAGTAATACAATTGAAATCATTTTACACAAATAAAATATACTAAAAGTATTATTTTTCTTATGAAGACAAATAAATTTAAATAATATAATAACAATAATTTATTTAAATAAAATATAAAGAAAATTTTAAAAATAAATCACTATTTTTATATTATTATTTTAAAAAGGCATATAAATCAATTACTATTACAATATTATTTAATAATTTGGTTTTCTTTTATTTTCTAAACAATATTGAAGTTAATATGTTGATAGAAATACAATTGAAATTACTTTAAACAAATAAAATATATTGAATATATTATATTTTTTAAGAGAACAAATATGTTTAAATAAAATAATAAAAATAATATATTTGACTACAATTTAAAGTAAATTAAAAAAATAAATCACTATTTTTGTATTATTATTATTTAAAAAAGGCATATAAATCAATCACTATTACAATATTATTTTATAATTTCATTTTATTTTATTTCCTAAATAATATTGAAGTTAATATGTTAATTGTAATATAATTAAAGTTATTTTAAACAAATAAAATGTACTAAATATATTATATTTTTTAAGAAGACAAATACATTAAATTAAAATAATAAAAATAATTTATTTTTAAAAAATTCAAGTAAATATAAAAAAGAAATCACTATTTTTATATTACTCTTTAAAAAAACAAGGCCCACATGCTGGTATGCATGCCTTACGTGTCATACCGTGCCGATCCACTTATTTCGTGTGCTACATGCCAGCCTATGCATGCTCGTGTTTTTGTCTTTTTCCTTTGCGTATCATGCGTCGCGTGCCGGCCCATGCGTGCCGCGGCGCATTCATCATGCCTAGTTCTTACATTGTTGCACCATCAGAGTCAATATGAATGGACAAAATTCAATGACAATACTTGGTAATTGCTTAATTTACAGGATATCTTGTTTGAATTTATTCCTTTTATTAGATTACAATCACATGAATCATTAATAACAATAAAGTCAAACTCAATGTTATAAGAGTTAATATAAAAAATGGTACATAAGCTTTTACAAAAAATTCATTTAGGTATTTGAAATTTGGTTTTGAACAATTTGGTATTTGATCTTTTGCAAAAATTTCAATCGGATACCTAAAGTTTCCGTGTACATATTTTTTACCTAATTGAACTTGTTTTAGGTGGGAACAACATATGCGAAAATTTACTTCAGATACCAAATTGTTCAAAACCAAACTTTGTGTAGAAAAAATGTATGTGAAAACTTGATTCATATATCAATTTTTTCAAAACCAAACTTCAAGTATATGATTGAACTTTTTACAAAAGTTCAAATATCATTTTTTACATTATTCCATCTTAACTTTACTCATATTAATAAGTCTAAAGTGTAAGCGAGCTGTAGATCAAGCTAGTGCTCAAATTCACGAATTCCTAATGAATTTGAGCATCAATATCATCTTAATTAATGGAGCTTACCACCAAATTATAGTGCAGCTTTTCACATAAGCTCCAAATTGATTTGAGTCATATTTGACTTGAACTTCTTTCAAATTTAATCCTATTCCATGATAAAAATTTTCATTTTTTTTTTTTTTTTTGCATTGGAGTATTATTATTTCTTATAAAATATAACTTTTATTTTAAAAATATTTTTAGTCATAAAATAAAATAACATTAGAGAGAAATTGTTATTCCTTTTGCCTTATTTTGTTTTAATAAATCAAATGCAATAGAATATAAAACTAACCTTTGCACGCTATCTAGAGTCCCCCCCCTTCCCTCCTCTGCCCCATCAGATCATGCAACATAACAAGTGAAAAAAAGTTATATACATAAACTTAAGTATGAAATGGTGCAACCTAAATGGTAGATTAGTTCCAGGGCTTTTCAAACTCTAAACTAATTTTAAAGGATATAAGAGTACATTTGTTTCATCATATTCTGGTCATTTTTGTGTTATATTTCTATTGTTTTCAAACAGATTCTTATAAATAAAAAGATACCGATGAAAAACTAATAATTTTACTCATAAATTGACCAAATAAATACAATACAGATATGATATAGATAAGTTATAAATGCATATGAGATAGAGATATGATACAAATAAAAATCCAACAATCCAAATTCAAAGAGTGTAAAAGTTTTGTTAAATCCACCAATCCCACTGGCCATGACCACTTTGATGGTTATATGCATTGTCCAAATTTGATTTAAATAAGGGATGTCTAAATTGGGAAGGAAATCAATAAGTTAAAAAAATTAATTGCAAAACTTATGTTAAAGAGATTCACATTTGCCGTGTTAAATTTTTGTTTTTCTAAGTGTCCCATTCCATGTTGGGTTTTATAAAATCATTAATCCCTAAGCAAAATAATTAGGAACAATGCATTTGCAGAATTTAGGCGAAAAAATCAAATGAAGGATATTTGAGTCCATAGTTGGAAGACGCTCAAGATATCCTATTTTGATTGGCTATCCTAGCCAATACAAAGCATTTAAGAGAGTTTATCTCTCTTTTCTATTCTCTCTAAGATTAGGATGTAAGAATGAATAAATGGATAATGAGCACTACACATGTGGCATGACAACCATGTGTATATATATACATGTGTGTGTATCGCACGCGTATGTACCCTTAAATTAACTATGAATTTTTATTATTTTTAATTCAGTCGGTCATAAAGTTAGAAATAAAACACTATGTCTTTGTATGTAAAATCTCATACTTAATTTCACAATCTTATTAGATTACTTGATTTTTATTATAATCATTTTAAACAATTATTATTATTAACACAAATAAGCTTATATATATGCTTTATTAGAAATGAAGTAATCCAACTACTAATAACCTTGTAGCTTAATGCATTAACACTAGTAAGAGATTTGAATCCCTCTTTCTTCATTGTAAGGACAAAATGAAATAGAAGTAACAAAAAAGAAAAAAAAAATGGTTTTCCATCCAAACATGAATAAACATATAATAACTTAGATAACAAACATATATCTTGGTTTTCTAAAATTTGTTTAGGTATTAAATTATGGTTACTCTATGTTGATTTATACTTTAGCAATCTGGTATAAATACGTGTTAATATTTTAATAAATGAGTAAATATATTGGTTATGTAGAAGTACATAAATCATGTGTACAACATGTGTTTTATGCACAAGAACATAAGTAATGTCTACTAGATGCAATTTTGTGTCAATATTTCAATAATTGTTTTTATGTAAAATATATGTGTAATTTTTATTTTAGAAGGCCATTAATAAAATAATTGTCATGCCTCGATTAGAGTCAAGGCATATTTAGTTTCGCTACGTATAATACTGCTTGAGCATTAGACACTAATGCTACCTTAAACTATTTGTTTATCGTGACTATTTGCTAACCAATTTTAAATTCTAGAATCGTTTAATTAGGCTTTGAAACAATTTAATTAAGCAATGAAAAGATATCGAAGGTAGATCATTATCAATATGAGGTATTTGATAAATGATTTCACAGCCACAGACACAAACCAGGCCCTCAAAAGAAAAGATAAGTTTGAAAAGATATTTACAACTTTCATTTATGAATTCATAAAATCCATCATTCCTAACCACTCCACTCATCAAGAAACTCATGTAGATCTGTTCTGTACCTAAGATATATATAAGCATCAAGTTAAAAATATCAACACCTAAAAAAGAAATGAATGAATCGAAGCCCATTACATAGCAATGCAATCACACGTGATATGTCATGCGCACTCAGACTCTATACAATGCAACAACCAACAGTTTATCGTTATTATTTAAGAAGATTTAAACAATACGGGAGCAATCACATTCCGGACAACAAGCCATGGAAATCTAAGGGTCCTGAGTTGTAGCAATTGCTTAGAGGGTATTGATATAGACAGCTCGAATATATATATATATATATATCTTATAGAGACATCTAGTAATAGCCTTATATAGGATTCATAGCCGTTACACATCTCTACCAATATCAGTCTATACTACAATCCGGCTCAACGGTCCCATATATATGAACCAAATTGCATTACATCTCTCTAAGTCTAGGTAGACATTACCCTAATACCTTTACTATATCAACTACCAACTGAGCCACCAATGGTGGCCTAAGCACCTAACTACCATGCTGGCATTATTATACCCCATAAGGTACCTAGTAGTATCCATATAACATGTAACAAATTGAAGTCACAGTCATATATTTTGTTTCATCTTAAACTTTCACAATGACATATGAACATAGAGCTACCAAAGCATACCATGGTGTGGAGATTAAATACAGGATCGGAGGTTGATTAAAATAAGAAGGATCTTGCATACATATGAGAAGGATAGTTTTACAAAAGTTATGTATCCTTACATGACCAACTCATAAACTTTGTCTCCACACAATTTCAAAATTACGTTTATAATTAAAGAGCTTCAAAAGTTTAAAACACAATTGCTTAGACTATTACAAACAATAATCCTTAAGAGCTCCATTACAATAACAAATATTTTTCTTCCAATCTATGATCAAACAGTTCTAATATCTATTCTAGCTTCATCTCCTTGGTCTTGGTCTTGGTCTTGGTCTTGGTCCTGGTCTTTCCCTTAAAGTCCTGTAAATAATAGTCTATAGGAACATGAGCACCAAAAACTCAGTGAATAACAGAATCTCAACACAATTCAATTATAATCAAGCAGTGTTTGATTAACAATCATATGCAATGCAATAGCCAATCATATGCAGCAAACATAGTTGAGATGATCGGAATCTAAACTTATGGAGATTTACGCCCTCTCTTGGAGGTTGAAGGACCAACACAAGTATTTCATGCCCAAGAGACCAAAAGAACTAAGGAAAGAGTGATTATTTTCACAATCATTTACAATTTATAAATAAACGTATATATTACTTCCTTAACTTAACTTATGTCTCAAAAGCTCTATTAAGTATTATCACTTCAAAGCAACTCTCATCAGGCAACATCCTTTAATACCTACTTAGTTCCTTCAAGCTAGCAACCTAACTAGATATAAAAAAGTATTACCATAGAATAGAAATATTAATATGTGATATGAATACCATATAAATGCAATTTATGATGTCATGCAATGCATGTCTGATTTATTTATTGGTTAAATAATATTTAATTCAAATTACTTGGTGATCAATCAATTTTAGACAATCAATAATACACATTACTCAATCCATATTAAGCAAATAGTTATCACTTTTTAGTATTAAACTTATCAATCAACCAATAACATATAACATGCGTTATTCCCCAATCCCCATACATATAATTAATTTATGTGGTATTTGAAGTTACATGCTATTACTTCACAATCACAACCAGATTGAGAAGGTTTCAGTTACTCAACTGTGTATTCGAACTTAGTCATCGTAATAGTCAATCGGAAAGACTAGGTATTGATTGATAGATCATATAAAGCAATAAACAAGTATTACTAAGTAAGAGTTTCTATTTATGTCTAAGAGTCCTAACTTTATGTTGTTATTTTCCTAGTTTCTTAGTCTTTATGGAATTACAAAGTGTTATAGATAAGTATTATCCAAAGTATTTAAACTTAACCAACAAATCAAGTCTAAGCATAACTTGGCATACTCTTAAATTATAATCTATGTTCTAACTCAATTAAAATTCTATAAGAAATCCTAAACTAATATTTGTATACATATGTATTACATTACATATATACATTATCATATATGTATATATTTAAAGAAGTAATAGGGGAACAATCACGGGCACAACCACGTTAGTGATGATGAACATTATCAAAATCATGGGTCCAAATATGCCCGTGATAAGAGGCACAATGTTTCATTACAAGGCATAGAGTCGATTATGCCTTTCATCACAATCATGATCATGGTTGTTGTCACGCCCCAACGGGTACCCTAAACGTGACAGTCCGCCACACTCAATATTAAAGCTTAAGTATGACAACCTTAGTCATTCCCAAAAGCTTTTATATTAAGTGTAAGGCATACTTTCACAACTTTTAGAGGACCGTGTATGGAATTATGAAGTTTAAGAAGATATAAATAACACCTTTAAGAAAGAGGACTCATAATAATCATTCATTCATATCAATGACTTCACAAACTTAGGGACACTTTCCCTGGATCACTAATCTATTACATGGATATTTGTACATTAATACTAATGCTACACTTTATCTAAATTTCTATTATCCAAAAGAGATTACCTGCCCGCAGGGTCCTCGTGGCCTTAACCATAAGTAGGGAAACTGCAAAAGATATCTATCGGGGTATAAGCTAATAGGCTTAGTGAGAACTATTTCCATAAATAACTTCTTGTAACAAGATTCAAACAAGTCGATTAATCAAACAAATGTAATGCAACAAACACATGGGCAAACAAGCATATAGCTTTCCATGAACTATATGTTGAATGGATTTGCGCCCTCCATTCGGGGTTTGGTGATACATAACATCAATTCAAGTAGTTTTAATTAAAAAGTTTTCATGCTCGCGAGCACTCATCGCCAAGCATTCTAAATCTACTTGATTGACCTTGCTTTCGGATCTTCCGCCAAGCATTTTCCATTAAGCTGCCAAGCAATCGCTTTCGGATCACCCGCCAAGTGTTGCTTTCGACATGAGCTTACTATCCTTCTCACCCAAGGATAATAACCCAAAATGCAATGTGACTCACCTCGTGGTATGCATGAATTTATTAATTTATAAAGTCATAACATAATTATTTTTAAATTTAAGGCGATCAAGGAATTTCACACAAATCAATATTATACTAAAACAATCATTTAAAACAATTCCGACTTCGATATTCTTAAAAATTCCTTCAAAGTATTATTTTACATACATATCAGTTTATCTTTTCCTAACTCTAGTGCAACTAATTTACAAGCACAACAAGTATAGTATTTAATGGAAATAAACTCACGATGCCATGTCGTCTACTCCTCTAAGCGGATGAGTCGTTCACACACTCCACTTAATCGTAATAATCCTCGGGGTAAAAGGAATCCTTCCTCGGGGTCACCTAGCCAAATAAAATACCCACAATGAGTATTCCTTGATGATTTTCTTGAAATTTGACAAAACAATATCAAAAGAACGTTAAAGCTTGTATAAAGGAATGTTCCAACTTAAAATGGCCATAACTTGGTCATTTTAACTCGGAATCGCGCATATAATATACCGATTTCTACCTACTTGAAAAGATCTATCCATTTCCAAAATTATATTCAACAAAAAAGGCCATATAGGCTCCAAAAAAGTGGCGACAAAATTCACGACGAGTTTTCCACACAAAACAACTTTGGTTTAAGAAATCAAGATTTGTTTGATAACTACTTAGTTATCTATATGGTTTGAAAAATTCTCTTTTTATACTATATAACTCATATTTAAGCATGCTCAAGTGTTTTGTTGTCCAATTATTTTTCTTGAGTAAAATAATGTCGGTTTGAAGTTTTTAGAAAATATAGTTTTTAAAAATTGTTTTTGTAGATTTCTTGTAATGAATACCTTGTTTCCTTTGTTTTCTAAAATGCTTTATGTTTCGTTATTTTTCCCAAGTGAAATTAAATTTTTCTATTTTCTAAGTTTCCTATTCTAATATTAATTTTTTTTAGGAAATACACTATTTATTTTTCTTGTACGAATTTCTTTGTCTATTTGTTTACAAAATCTTTGCTTGAAAATTTCTCATTCTTTTCTCATGCCTCATAGAAATCATTCATTCATAAAAGTTTATTTTTCTTGATAAAAACAAAGTGGATCAATATGTGATTTAAGAAACCTTTTTCTAAAATTTTGGTGGTTTCTTCTATAACTTGAAAAGAAATAACTTTATTTTTGTTTTTCAAACCATAGCTTTTCTTTGCTTATTTGTTTGTAAAGGTCTTTACTTGAAAATTCCTTAGCCATTCATCTTGTTTATCTTTTTATAAAAAAACCATTTTTTATCAACAAATATTTTCTTTTGAAAAACAAAGTGGAATAATAAAGGTTTAAGTGGCTTTTTAAAGTAAAAGTAGTTTCTAAGATTATAGTGAGTTCTTTTTGTAACTTAAAAAGGAATGAGTTTATTTTTGTTATCTTATAAACTTATCTCTAAGTGACAAAATTCTTCTTTTGTTTAATTATCTTTAGAAAATAAATTTTTTGGACAGCAATCTAAATGAATATGATTATGAGAATAATAATAACATAAAACATAAATAATAAAGTCAAGTATTGGAGTCTTAGCTTTTTTAAGGCTCTCGGGACTAAGAAGTAAACTAGTCCCAAAATAAAATAAAATGAAAGAAAGAAAAAACTTGTTTTGACTTGATGAGGACAAGTCTAAGACTAGAGACTAGTCTTAATTCTACAAGGAATAAATAAATAAATTGCAATGGAATAAATAAGTAAATTGCTTTGCATGAAATAAATAAATTGCGAGTGAGCTTATATGCTCTAAAGAATATGTATATATATAGATAATAATATATTAACAATAATAAAACAACATAAACATAAATGGATTGGCATGAACAAGAACAATGCATGAACATAATGTAGTTTCCATAACTTGTAGTCTTTGGAAACTCACACTATGGTCATGTAAAGTTACATGACATGAAGAAGAAGAAAGAAATGTGAAGTGGTTACCTAAAGAAGACTTTGGTATGGTTATGTGGTTATGGTTTTGGTTTGTTGGTAGAAGTGGTTGTAGAATTATTTTGAGAGAGTTTTGGAATGGTATTTTGAGAGAGTTTTGAGAGGAGATTTTGGGAGAGTTTTTGTAAGAATTTGTGAGTAGTGAATGTGTGAAAGAAGTGAAAGAGGAGGGGGTATTTATAGGAAAATGTGGAGGGATTTTTGTGTGATTAAAATAAATAGAAATTGGAACAAAATGGAGGAGAGAAGGGAGGGGGGGTGGGAGGTATGGCACCGGCCATGTCGATGAGAGGGGGGATGTGATTTTTTTTTTTGACTTTTTGTAAAGTGAAAGATGTAATGTGTAAAGTAGATGTGAAATAAAGTTATGGGAAAAGTAAAAAGTTAAGTTTATAGGTTATGTAGAGTGTAAAAATAGGTATAAGAAAAAGTAGAGATAAAAGAATAGTATAGAATAGTAATGAATAGTGTAATATAAGATAGATATGACTAATAAAGTCCGGTAGTAAGAAAATACGCGTATAATAGCTATATCTATTATTTTTACTTACCGAAAAATTACGAAACTGATATTTTTGGAAAACTTATATTTTTACGAGTCTAACGGTGTATTCGGAATATTTTTTTATTCCAGGATCCCGGACACGCTTTTCGAGAACCGTGTCCGATTGGGTTGAAAGGACACTCGAAATTCGCGCAACTGAGATTTTTATAAAACCTATGGTTATTACGAACTATTCTAGCTAATTATCCCAACTTCGTTTTCTAGGGCCAAAGAAAACGACAATGCTGAATTTAATTTGATACGGTAAACTAGGGTTTTGTTGACTTTTAGGGTTCCGTTTGACTTCCGGTTTAGGGTTTTATGCTAAACTGATTCCGAAGATTTGGGGGTTTACAGTTGTGATATGAACCATGGCTTGGAACGTGGCCTTGATCACACCCATGATCATAGGAAAATTTTGATCTAAGATGATCACGGGCTCGATCAGCCTATGATCTGACAAAACAATGTGATCTAAGAAGATCACCTCCTTTGTTACGATCGTGATTAGCTATCCATAAGATGTAATTTCAACTTCAAAATTTTTATACTTTTTAACTAAGTATCAAGATCTTACTTCCATCAAAACACTTCAACATCAACTTATAAGACCCATATGTTCCTCTAATAACTTCAAATTAGCATATTATATATATGCACTTACACTGCACTTAGCTCCATTTTATCTATGATTTAGGTTCTAAATCATCGTTAACTTTCACCAACATTCTTAATAACCCTAAAAAAAATTTATCAACATGACTTCTAAATAACTCATTTAATTTACAAAATTAACAAAGTAAAAGTAAGCAATAACTTACCTAAAATGATCTTGACTTGTAGATTGGTACTTGAAATAGATTTTTAAAGAATTCGAGAAAAGAAAATGATGAAGGAAATATGGTATATTTGGGAGTGAAAATGATGTCTGCTAGAAGAAAAAGTATGGTAGGTATTTTATCTAATTTTTATTGATAATTAGCTCTTAATATTGATAAAGTAAGTTTAGCTTTTAGAGCATATAAAAGAATCCTTGTGTGTGTGCAAATGTATGATAGCTAAGGTCGGGTAAATGGGCTATGAGCTTGAGTCTTTTATGTAGTATTGAGCATCTTGTTGCCAATGAATTAAAAACTAAACTCTGGAAGTGATATAAAATTTGATCAATTTGATTTATAAACTTATTGAAATAAAAATTTTCTTATAATCATTTTCAATAAAATTCTTATAACTTAGGGTTTGATTTTTATAAATGAAAATTTATAAGAAGATTTAGAAGTAAAATAGTTTCATAAAAAATTTTAGAATTGATCCATTGAAATTTTTGAAATGCTAATCTCATTTAGCTTGTTCCACACATGCTAATACAAACAACTTTACAATTTAAACTATTCATTATAACTTTACCTTAATTCTATATTGATTTTTAATTCCTATTCCCTAACTTAACTTAAGAAAAAACTTAGGGATTACAGACACTGCCTAGCAAGGTTGTTACTCCTCAAACCAAATGAGATAACTCATGCACAAGTAGCAATCGATTATTAGTCATATTTAAGTTTTAGTTCATTCAGAATGCCTATCCTAGACAAATAACATGCCAGTCACTACATACTTAACATCAAAATTATAATTTGGAAACAATCAAAGGATAGGTCAAAATGTAGGTCAAAAGTAACAAAATCTGTTCAAAAGACATTCCATATAAATATTGAATATATCATTTAGTTATCTTTTTACATTGATTATTTTGTTATACTTAGTTATTTATTAGAGTAAGGTCATATATATGTGCATATATTGAACCTTAATTGATATCTTGAATTGAAACCACTTTAGGAAAAATAGGCTTAAGAAATTTTGAATTAAGCCTACAAGAATAATAGATTGAATTTCTTATTTGGCAATATTGGGCCTTTAAGGATCCTATAATAGACTCAATATGAATATTTCTAAATCTTACATTATTTTAAGGTAATGGGCTTTAAGGAATTTATAATTGAGCCCATTAAGAGTATAATCTATAATTTAGGTGAAATTGGGCTTTGATTTTGAGTTTAAACCCAATTAGAGTAAAATTGGATATTGAACTTAAGAATTGAGTATAAGCCCAATTGGATTGAATTTAGACCTAATTAAGGTTATTAGGCCTTCTAATTACTATTTAGGTTCACTAAATATGGAAGAACCCGACCTACCTAATACTAATATTAGGCATGCTAAATCCCTCAAGGACGCATAATATCTAAGTATTATACGTAATGTTGCTTATAAAGAAGATGAAAGTATTGATGTTTGTTTAAACTTGCGATAATATCGAATAACTTTAATATAAAACTACTCAATACATGAGTAGATTAACTTTACTTAACTAGGAATAACTTTAGTGTCAAACTAGTGACACTTCAAAAGATACAAAACTAGTTTATGAATGTAGTATAAGAAACAAAATTAAAATCTTATTTTACAAACCATGGCTTTTACAACAAGCTTATAACAAATACATTTCTTCTTCCTAGTCTTTGAGAAAACTTAAACATAACTACTTTGGTTCATGCATGGATTTTCTAGCCATCCTACTCATCCAAGAAGGCTTTCCAATCAGTCCCGTATCCCATATCATCATAACAATCATCATTAACATCACCTGCAAGGTAGAATCATGAGCCAGAGGCACAATACGTAATAATACAAACAAACACAGAATGCCAAGCACATTTAGGTTAAATGTGATGCAACAAATAATAATTTGATTATCTTTGATTAGGTAAGTCAATCATCATTGAAGTATCTAAACTCCTGTCACAATCTTAGGAATCTAGGGATTCTGAGTAATAGCAGCCGCTCAAGGGATTACTATAAGCTGTTGAAGACCTATAACTCCTATACATACAAAACAGAGTAATAATATCAACTAAAGTTAATAGCCATTACACAACTTTACTTAACTTAATCCATAATATCATCTAGCTCAACCGGTCTCATAGACATGAACTAAATCATGTTATTTCCTTTTAAGGATAAGCAAATTACACAATACTATATCCCTATCGATTACCCACTTAGCCACTTTTATATCACCATTGCATCATGGTGTACCACTGCATCATGGTAAAGGAAAACTCATTGCATCATGACTATGTGGTCTAAGTGCTTAACTAACGTATCATTGCATCAAGACAAGGTTGTTGCTCCTCGGACCAGATTCAATGATGAAAATCACAACCAATTTCAATCCAATTTAATTCATCATCAGTTAAATCTGTTTAGAGTATGCCTACCTTATCAATAATCAAACAAGCTATTATGTACCTGATCTATTTGACAATAACCTGTGTTTAAACTAACTAAGTATATGACTATGTAAAGAAAATCATTTTTTAGTTAAACTTCTTACTCACGTTAAAATATTAACTCATTAAAGAATCATCATACTTATACAAAATTCAAATCATCTCATATTTACTCATTTAAGCACAACTACATATTTCATATTTCATTTATTATCTATCTATCTATCTACATCATTAAGGATTTATTTATTATTTTTATTATTTTTTTTATATGAAGAGTACTAGAGGGTCTGTCATACCTGACTTAAGCCGTGATAAAGATTACGGGCATCATCACGCCTGTGAACTTAGGCCAATAAACATAGTTAGCCTTGTCACACCCGTATTAAGAGATCATATTCCCTAATACGATCGTGAGATAGACCGTGATATCCATTACGCCCGTATCAAGCTTTGTAAAATTTCTTCAAAAACAATCTCGAGGAGATAATGGTCCTCATTATGGCTGTGATCTACTTTTAAGAACTTTTGCAAAGAAAATAATGGCCTTCATAACAGTCATAATCTAGAAGGTTTTAAGCTTTAGAAAACACTTAGAGGAGATCACCGGCTTCGTAACGGCCGTGATCAAGATTTATAATACATCCATTAAGATAACAACCTCAACAACGGCCGTAATCAACAGGAAAAATTAACTTTCAAGAGGATAACAGCCTCTATCACGCCCATTATGAACAGGAAAATTACCCTATGGTACTTGTTTCGAAATTTTTAAAGTCTTATGTCTTAACTCTTTAATAAACTCTTATGTGATTGTAAAAACATGCCAAAGCTAGTCTTTAAACACATTACTAAGCATCATCTTGTTCACTTGCTCACATGAGTCTATTTCACATATATATAGATACACAACAATTTAACCTAAGAAAACATAACCTCATCATCCATTCTTATTGAGCTTTATTACTACTCAAATCATTTTGAGTTTTACTCATTTATCACTTTCAACATCAATACATGCCCAACTCATCATAAACTCCATATATCGTTTTGTCAAACACCTAGGTACCTATATCTATATACATACCTAGTTCAATATACACAATAAAATACATTTAATTCATACAAAACATCAAAGTTCTACTCTCTATCTATTATTAACATCACTTAAAATCATAATTTATCAAGACAAACAAGAAATCCACTTTTACTTACCTTTAGAGCTATCTCTAGAGATTAAGTCCACTTTTCCAATTTCTTAGCTTGGATCTTATTTCTTTTACTCTTGATTCTTACTTCCAAGCCTTTAATCTTGTTTGAGACGGCTTGGAAGAAGTTTTAATGGAGAGATCTAAAATTGGTTTTGGGTTTAGAAGAGAAAGAAACAAAGGAAGAGAGAAAGAAAGACAATGGAGAGAGTGGTTCTGTTTTGGATGTGATATTTTTACTTATTTGTTGACTTTTGGGACATTTGGAAGCCTATGGAAGCTGCTAGAGGACATGGACATGGGCTTTGCATGTGTTTGGGCTTGTTCTATTCAATTGAATTGGTCTTAGGCTTGATTTTTGGGACCTAAAATTTTGTCATGCTTACAATTCAACACATATACAATTTAATTCAATACAATTCAATAAACAAACATATTACTAAAATTTTACTAACATACTAATACTTTAATTACAAGAATTTCTCATACCATAAATTTGAATTACACTAACTTTAACTATAACAATTTAAACCACAAATCATCAATTAATCATATAAAAAACAAATTAATTTAGTATTTTAAATTTTTGGTTATTTCAAAATATTTTAGGCTTATGTGTATAAGAAGTGTTATATAAGCCTATTAGGTAATTCAACACCCAGAATTGGATGATAGACTTAAAGAGTTTGAATAATGATCAATTAGAATAGTTATAGGTTATTGGGCCTATATTTGGTAATTTAAGCTTATAAAGCATAATTTGGTAATTATTTTGATTTTAAGGTCTTAAAGCTTATAAGGAAGTCCATAAGAGTGGAATAGACATGTTTATATTGAAATAGGTCAAAATAAGCTAAGAATAGGTTCAAGTTCTATGTTCCTCCCATTTTAAGCTCAAATAAGCTAAATGGACATGTGACTGGCAACTGGACCCAAAACATTCTATTAAGCCCATTTTTATTTTAAAATCCCATTATAAGTACAATTACACTATTCATGGCTAAATTTATTCATTTTAGCCCAATTTATTTAAGGGACAATGTCATGGATACTACTTGAACTTTTATTGTGCTAAATATTATACTTAATCATAGCTTTTTGGGTCACCATTACTATCTGTGTTGAAAAACTTAGCTACCACATATATATAATATATATATATGCAATCATTGTGCGACACGTAGTGTTTAATTGAAAAAAGAAATAAAAACAAGGAGATAAAATAGAAAATGATAAACAAAACAAAGCAAAAAGTTAAAGAAAAAAATCTTAAGGTCTTTCTTTTAGGTTTGTGCCTTGTCCACAATTAGAGCTTGGTTTCAAGCTCATTTTCTTGTGATTCATTAAAGTCATGCTTTAGAACATAAAATTTCAACTTTTCACATTCTTTTGCAAAATCAAATTTTAATTCTGTCTTATAACCCATTTGAACTTTTTAACTTCTATAACAATAAATCTCCTATCTCTCAATCAACGCAACTCAATATCCACGAATAAAAGTCAAATTCCCTTTCTCCATCTTCCTCAACTAGTCTCTCCCTCTAGCTCTCAAACTGACTCTCTCTCTAAAGCTCCCCCCCTTTTGACTTCTCTCTCTCCATCTCTTTCTCTATAATCACCACACCTTCCACCTTAGTTGCCGCAACACTTCCCTTCAACTACGCCTAAACAACCAACATCTCCACTGCATTTAACAACCCAAACATCCACCGATAGCCATCATGACCAACCAAAATCCGAAACCAAGCACACACACATGACACAGACATGGTATCCTCTCCAACGTTACAACCTAGAATCCACCATGACTAGACACAACATGAGATGAGCTCACTCAAACTTCGTCAAGTACCACCCATTGTACCCTCATCCCTTAAGATTCAAACATAGTTTTCGAACATGGTAAAAATTAGAGGAAGAAGAAGCAAGAGGCCTAAAGATGCATTTTTTTTTATTTTCTTGTTTTCTTTTTAATATTTTTATGTTTTTCCTTCGTATTTTTCTTTCTTTCTTTCTTTCTATTTTTAATCAAATGACACCTATCACACAATGATTGGATATATACAAATGGTCAATAAGTTATTTAATGTCGGTAGTAATGGTGACCCAAAAATTACAATTAAGTACCACATTTAGCATAATAAAAGTTCATATGGTAAAT
The DNA here is from genome assembly GCA_024138025.1 of Combretum micranthum. Lineage (NCBI taxonomy): Eukaryota > Viridiplantae > Streptophyta > Magnoliopsida > Myrtales > Combretaceae > Combretum > Combretum micranthum. The sequence continues at coordinate 115,575 of JAMXBD010001800.1, read as the reverse complement.
TGAATATTTTCAAAATGTTCGGGTATCATGACATTATCTCTTTATTTAATTTAGCCAATAATTATATTTCCATAATCACTAAATATATGTTACACATTATTTGTTCGTTTAATTTCCCAAAATTCACATATTATTATTTATATTAAATTCAATATATATGTCTGCATTTATTTTTACATATCCCAACATAACCAATATGAAAAATTAATTGAAAAATCATATACATATGTTCATAACATTTCCGACAAATTTACATATGCCTTATACACCAATTTCATTATTATAAATACCTTCACTTTTCATGCAGGCATATGCATTTCAATTATTCCATTTCTACTACAACAGCATAACTAACTACTAAAATGGCAAATTCCAATCATTTGGAGAAAACCAATATCTAGCACAAAACAACATAATTTAGCAGAATTTATTAATTTCCAGATTTAATCCAACTTTCCTAATTTTCCAGCAAATTAATAAATTAATTCCAGCACATAACATACGTCCAGTTTTAATTCGCACGTTCCAGATTTTATTAAAATTAATTAGTTAACATATAAATTTGATTACATTAAGTGCATATGCATATGTAGACATAGATACGGTTCGATTTCAAACTGAGAAACAAACCGGAACCGTCACTAGTGATTTCAAAACTGAAACCGGTCAAATTAGCTAGTTTTAGAACTGACTACGGAACCGACGGTTTTCTGGTTCCTAAACAACTCTACAGCTTAGAACTAGATAGAACCGGCGATTGCAATTGGTTCCATTGAAAAAAAATTAAAGAAAAATAAAAAATTATGTTAAATATATAATTATCAATGTTTACGCTAATAGTAAAATTTATTACCTATTTACAATATTTAATATTTTATGATCAATAACATAAATAAATATAATTTAAAATAATATATAATTTAAATTTATATAAACTTCTCCTAAAAGCAAAATCCATTTCTTTAATAACCTGAGATTGTTTTTTGTATTGTAATTTTCTTTTTATCCTCTAGAATATTTTTCAATCTAATACTACTAATTGTAATTGATATTGGTTATGTTTGTATATAAATAAATATGTATTCTAAACAAATTTTAAAAATCTTTTGTTAAATCATTTAGCACATTTAGACCCAATAATTAATTATTTTGAGTTTAAAATTTATTTTATTAAAAAAGAATATTTCTTTATTTTTTATTTTGTTTAGAAAAAAAGGCGGTTCTGCGGTTCCAAAACTAGAATCAAGAACTGTAGTTCCAATCGGATTGGAAACGTGAGAGACAGTTCTAGTCCCGGTTTCGTTTCTAATTCGGTTCGGTTATGAAACCATGCATATGTTTATATATATAGTTATAAAATTAGAATTAGCATAATTTATCAATTCCAGTTAAGTACCACGCTTACATTTTATTACATGTGTTCATCAACGATATATATACATATATTTAACATCCATTCATCAAGATTAAATAAAATATTATATTATACATTTACGTATTAATCAATAGTTTGTCAAATAAATATATAAGTTCACATGCTTTCTGTATTTGACATACGTATATGTATATATGTCTTGATTAACTAAATTTATTAAAATCAAACTTACATGCACCACTATCCATGTATGTCCAATTCACTTTCTTATGCTATATTCTTTAAGATCAATAAAATAAACGAAACATAATATATTTTAAAATAAATTCCAGCACTCTCACACACACACACACACACCGTACAACATAAATTTCAACTTAAGCGTATCATTTCCAGTTTTAAATCAACATTTCTAGAATTTATATATTGAGTACACATTCTAGATTTTATTAAATCTATATCATTCATCAATTGAATAAATCAAATATATTCAATATTTAATATGATTATCATAAAATTATGTGTATATGTCCATGCTTGGAAATTGTATGGATAAAAGACAATCAAAGAATCACTTTACTAACCAATTAACAATTCAAGTTACATCAACATTATCATGTCCTTCAACGTGTACCTATAGTCATCTTCGGATGGGCTACAGACACACACACACACACACACACATATATATATATATATATCTATATTCGGTTCTTGTATATAGTATGTATATATTACTAATTTATAATTAAATATTTAGATCTAAGTCATTATTGAAATTTTAAAAATTATTTTATTAGTCAACAACACAATTAACATGCAATCTAACTAACAAATTTAACAAGCAAACTTACTTGTATTAGCAATACTAATTTAATGGTCCTTCTCTCCCTTACTCTTTTGGATTTTTGATGAAACTCCTAATGCTCAAATCCTTTTTCTCAACTTAAATTTTCACATTGAATTTCAAAGGAAAATTAGAGACTAATACGGGTTTAAAATTGATATAAGGAATAGTATAAAATTGTGTGGTTAGTTTACCTTATTTTGTTTGAAATAGAAATAACCTTTGAGGCTATTTTGGAGTCTAATATTTGAGGGTAAAGTGTTTGATTATTCGACTCAGAATTGTGGGAAAAGGGATGTGTAACTTGGGTAGGATTTGGGCAAAATAAAATAATGAAATTCATAGGGTCAATTGGGTATAACAAGGGATGGTTTTTAGAAGATATGTGGTAGCATTGTGGATTATAATTATATTGAAATTATGCTGAAAATAGGAATGAGTAAGGTGCTTGGATGTAAGTAGATAGAAGATAATTTGATAATAGATAGGGTATAATCTCTTATTTCATTTGAATTTAATTACTAATTCAATTATACTAATTTATTTATCTATACTTTACAATCTGCTTGGCTATTTAGTTAAATCATCTAAACTTAATTACTAATTTAGGTTTAAAATTACCTATATTTACACTATTTAATTAGTACATTTCTAAATTAACTTGGTAAAATTTGGAATATATTTCAATAGTAATCCTCATGTATTTGAAATAAATTTAGAATAGAAACATATATTCGTTTTTAAAGGTAGTGAAAGTTTCCAAAGGTTCCTATGAAGAATATTACATGTATAATATAGTTTTTACACAAAACCAAATTATAAAAGAAAAATTATATGAATAGTATCTTATCGCATTTTAGAAGTGCTATACAATTTTTTTTAAATTACACAAGTGTCGCATATTCAACATATGACACTCATGTAATTATTAAATATGTATCATATTTTTATTTAGATTTATATCGCATGTTAGTTATGCAATATACCTATTTTTATAAATTTATCCAAATAGATTACTATAAGCATGCTAAAAATAGGATATTTGTGTAAATTATCATGTCTCATATTCAATATGAACATAACAATAATAATTTTATAATTATTTCTTTAATTTATATTTATATAATTTTTTTCCCAAAAACAACAGACATGTCATTCGGTTCCTAAACTAGAAAATTTCTTTCCAAGCTCTGGCCTATCTCCACATTCAGTGGCTCGGACCTTCCCAAGTGGCCGTACAAAAGTGTTGACACGTGTTGTATTGCATATCTTCTTTGATTTACTCATCAACGGATTGAATACGAAAAGGACGAACAGGCTTCCTGACAAACCCAATCACAGAAATTAGAAGGGACCCACCACGTTGTTGAGTTAAAGCTGGATAGGATCTACATCTGCAACCATCGGCTATGGATCCGGAATTTGCAATGGCAAGTATCACGAATCAATGGGTTCCTATAAAATCGATCAAACCAACCCCACAAACAGATTAAATGTAATCCAATTGGAGGAGAATCATAGGGAACAAAGCTCACATGGGCTAGCGTGCCCTTGTCAAATGTCAGACGTTCAACAGGGAAGACTTCACTTCATAATTCTTGGGATGACAATATTCAGCCCGAAGCATATGCCCCAAGACCCAGAACCTTCAAATTTCAACTCCAGTTTAGTAGCGTGTCTATGAATTGAATGAAATTTCTCACATTAAGAAGTTGGAATACTAGTATAACTTGACATTGGTATGGTTGGGTCAAATCATCAACCTAGCCGAATTGCAGCCGAGGATTATGGCCATGATTCGGCCAGTCATATGGATCAAGACTAAAATCTTGACTCATCGACCCGTTGAGTAAGGTGAGTCAAAATAAAAAATATATAAAAAAATTAATAAATACAAGCAAAAAAAAAAATAAAATAAGAAATACATATTTAAACTCATTTTAATGTGAATAGATAGTATTTATTATAAAATTGTCTCTTTTTTTCACCTTCATTTGTTCAAGTACGCTTTTTTAGCCCAAGTGTTTGCATTATAAATTAACTTTCCTATTTAAGTGTGCTTTCTTTAATAAACTTTGCTTGTTTTGCAAAAATTTATAATTTAAAATTCTCCATATGTCTATTGTATGATGATTTTGATTATGTTTTTTTTTTATATCAACTTAATTAAAAAATTTACAAAAAATTAACAAAAAAATTCACAGTTCAAGGGCCATGAATTGGCCCGATGCAGCCCTTCATGGCCACGAACCAATTTCGGTTCAACCATGGCCTGAACCATGGCACGACGCTTCCAGACCGGTTCAGGGTCGTTTCAACCCAACGCCGATGACTAAGTATACCGTTATATATTTACACACATGAAAAGAAAATGTAAAATTAAAAAATATTTTGTAAATTATATTAATAACATTTAAGTAATTATTAAATACTCTCATACTATGCCAATTCTATTTATCACAAACATTTTCCAATTTCCATATTACTCAATGGAAGAATCTTACCAAATAACCTAAATTTAAGTAGATCTATCCATCATTAAACTTCAATACTAAAGTCATTTACATTCATAATATATACATCAATCAAAATTTGAAAATCTTAAAATGGGTTAGCATTGGTGCCAAAAACAGTAGTTTTTTAATACACAACAAACAATTGTGACATCACAAAATCACATACAAGCTTAATTACTAATGCAATCATCATAAATTATAATCTTAAATTAGATATTGTAACCTCTAATGCCTCAAGATAGTGGCATCACGAGTTTCGATGTATGCACATGCCAAAACACAAATGAACAAGATTATTAAATATTTGTAAACCAAGAAATTTATAGAACTCCAAAATAATCATACTATTTTAACTTTCAAATGTTATTACATAATTCTTCAAATAAGAATTTAACAATATTGAACCAAAATCCTAAATGATCTCATAATTCTAACAACTCTCATCATAATCTAATTAGAAACTTAAAACGTTATCTTAAATAAGTGATGAATCATCTTACTCACACAAAACATATATCTTTATCCTAAATAGGTGATGAATCATCTTACTCGCACTTATTGCAAATCCCACCACCAACAGAATAATCATTGTCCATATCATTGCAATGACTATCACCCATCATCAGCATTAACCAAAAATAATAAATGAGCATGAAACTTCCAATATGGACCATTATGTCAAGTCTATAGTACATAAAATGTATTAGTTTAGCCACAAATATCACGTAAGAGATATATGTAAGGCATACATTGGCTTAATGGGGTTTTTGTTTACATTGTAATTTATAAATAATGATTAATTTTGCAAAAATTTCAATAGAATGCCACCTATTTTCCATTATTTTGATGTTTGGAAGAACCAATAAATAAAATCGTAAAAGATAGTAGTTTATCAAAATATTTTTATTTTTCAACATTGCCAATTACAAGCATTAATAAGAGAGCTCAACTCAAACACAAAAGCATAGGATCTATGGGTCTTTTAGTCATTCATAAAATTCAGAAAGATAGTTTTTCAAAAGCCTAATCTCAAAGATCATACAACTAGTCAAAATAATTCTTTATCATCAAAATCCAATCCTTACCATATAACAACACATGCCTCATCCTCAAACCCGAATCCTATAGAGTCATAGCACACATCAACATAGAGATCATCCGCAGTATTTGAAATGATAAAAAGTAAGCAGCAAAATCTAATAGAAAATAATCATATACATACCTCCATGTCACATGCACTTATGCTAAGGTATGACATAATAAGTATAGATATTTAATCAAGAGCCACACGATAATGCATTTCCAATGTCGTAGAATCACATACATACATGAGTACTTATGATTCTTACACACCAAAAATATAACAAGGCACAAAAAGGAATACGAAACAAGCAACAAGGGTTGGCAAACTTCCAGTATCACAAATATATATATATATATATATATTTGTCACGTACTGTTTGCTCTATAGAAACTAGCCATTGACAAACACAATCCACTACAATACTTTATCTTGTACATCATGTTCGCATATAACCTTATTACAACTTCATCTCAACTCTAGTCGACCATATCGACCATAGAGTTCCCCCATTGACTACTTAACAAGCAATTCAATGCATTTCATGGAGTCTAGATGTCATGCCCCAAATGGTACCGTAGTCATGATAACCCATCATGAATGCTCATTTTAATCATAAAAGCTTTCGAAAAGCGTCTTAGCAACATTAACTTAGAAAGTGAACCATGTACTTAAACAAAAGTATGTCATCTCATATGTCATCTTACAATTACATTAATTGAATTTTGTTACTAAAAATAACAAAGGACTCATTTTGTAGGAAAAGACGTAATTACTATAATATAACATAGGACAATCACTCTAGCTACTCTATCTTGCAAATGTCTCCCTCGAATCCCAAAAATAGTTGGCTCATTGGAATAGTTTACTTGACTGGGTTATAAACTTGTCTTGGGATACTTACATGTTGAGTCATGCTATAGGGGAGTACAATTTCCTCATTATTACTCAACAAGCAAAAGTAAGCAAGTTATCAAAGATACAATATGCATGAATAACCATATGCAATGCAAACATCGTATGTGGTCTTTTGGTAACCAGTATAAGGTCTAGGATTTAACCCCTCCTTAACCTTAGGTTAGGAAATACTTAGTTTCGTCAGCATCCAGGTTGTTCAAACTTAAGTTTACTTATTGCAAAACCCCAAGATACTTAAAATCTTACCTAGGTTGATAATTCTTAAAGCTTACGATTAGACCCGAGATAATGGTTCAACATGACTTCATAGTCCACGAATTTCCCTAATCTTTTAATTCATTCTATGAAGTCATAACTTAAATATAGCTTAACTTAGTTAAGGTGGATATATCGAAAACTTAGGTTTCCTATCATTCCATTGTTGGACAGTGACAGCTAAGGGTAATGCAGTTTCGTACAATACATGTCTAGTTTTACTTATAACGCAATAGTTGTTAATAGATTCAAGGTGATTACATCACACGCATAACATTTCAGATATGATAATGTAGGAATACACCATTCGAACAAAAGCATATATAAGCAAGTCATTCTCAAAGCATCACATGCATTAATCGTTATTACTTATTCTTAATATAAGAGATTCCACAACTTCAATTATCGTTTATTATTTTAGGCTTTTTTCCTAAGTTGATCCATTAGATCAAGTGGCCTTCAATTCTTATTTTTGGTTTAACTCTAACTTCTTAATTAGAGCATTTATACTTAGAAAGACAAAAACCAACTTAAGTCGAGGAATCATCGCCACATGCCTACAATTTTTTTTTTCTTCTCAACTCATTTTGATCGAACCAACTCACTGGATTATTGGTCCATCTTTGGATTGGCTTGCCAATTCGACGAATTTACATCAGTTTGTTAGTGCAGTTTTGCAACGTCTTGTCAGTGATCATCTTCCCTTTTTTATTTGACATTTTGTGACTTCAATTTTCACATAACACCACTCCATAATACATCAAACATCAAACAATATCATCTAGATACTCCTTAAACCAGTTCTAATAGTATTTTACACATGTAACACGTAATAAAAGTAGTAAATCATTAGAAATCCCACACACTATTGGTGGCATCTCAAGTTACTTGAAGTAATCAAAAGGCAAGCATGAGTAATCAAAGTTTTCACCCATAACATACACCAAAAACAGTCCTCAAAGCTTAAAGATTACAATGAAGTAAGTATAAACTAAGGTTTTATATGAAAATATTAAGAATAGATTGAAATGATATAATCATTGATATACTTGACATTCGAACTCACCATGAACTAAATACTAAAGGAACTATATCAAGCTTACTCTTGTTTTGGAGAGTGCGGAGTCAAGATGACAGTATATCTTGCAGATCTAGAAAAAGAGGTAGACTGTGAGCGTTATAATTTTCGAAATTTTTAAGAAGTTTATAGTTTTGTCATCAATAATTTTCATACGATACTTCTCCTGCAAGGAAAAGTTTAAAAGAAAAAGAGAAAGATAAGAAGGAAAAGAAAGGAGGTAATGCAAGAGGTCAGGGTGTGTGTGTGTGTGTATCAAGGATTGACATGACATTAGGTGGCAAAGGGTATTAGATAAATTTCTAGTATGAGTCAATTTTATGCGTGGTACGATGTCCTCCTATAACAATGCTTCCTATAATATTTTTAGGTGAAAACCTATGGCCTACTAATTTGGATGTCATGATCACAATTGTATACTCGAAATTGTTAACTGAAACTCCATAAATTTTTGTTTTATTACCAAAAACAATTTAATATAATTTAGGGTTTACAAGTTACAAAACTCAGGTTTTAGGTCAGAAATTAGGGTTTTAGGTTACTGAATTAAGGTTTTGGGTATTATAAAGTTTGATCACCAATTAAGTTATCTATCATCTATTAATTACTACATTCTAGCCATTAAAAAATTATAAGGCCTCACATTAAATGTCTAACTACCATATTTTTTACATTTAAGGTTTATCTTAGCCACAACACTCATTTACTAAATACTTGATCAAGAAGTCTTAACTCCTTATCCAAGAAGCTTAAACCAAAATTAATTTGTTCAAAAGTCCAAAAGTCCATATTAGGGTGGCTTCTATTATTTCATTAATAAATTCACTATTTTTTTGCCATTAATTAATTCATTATTTCATTACTTGTTTTACTCTAATTCCTGGGGTTAGTGTTCGTAAGTTCATGGATCTTTTGCTTTAGACTTAAATCATTTGTGTATAGTAAGTTATTGGATAAGAGTAAGCATCTTCCTTAATATCTTAGTCACTTATTTTATAACAATCAAAGTTTTCTAATTGTTTATTTATATTTGAGTTAGTTTATGGGTTTAAGTAAACCAACTCAATAGTGATTTATCTTGTTAGTGACCAACTCTTAATTAATCAACAGCTAGTTACCTAAGATCACTAATCAATTATCCAAGTCCATTGAAACTTGTTGATAAGTAATTCAGGTCATGAGCTCCTAAAGCCTAATTTGAATTCTTTAGGCCTTGGGTTGACCTATCAACCCATGGGCTAACCTATTCAAATCATGGGTTGACCTACTTAAAGCCCATGATAATTTAGGGACAACCCTCAATAAGGTCGGACCGAGCTACCTTGCTCAACAAAAGCCTTGTGGCCTTTTTCTAATCATACTATTAAGGCTGTAAAATTATTCAAGAAATTAATTCAAACGGCCAATAGTCTTCAATTAAAACAACATTCTCTAGAAGGTTTCTAAATCTAAGAAGATTTACTTTCTTATTTCTCTTAGATTCACTTTCCTAAACTATTAGAAGGCAATTTCCTTATCAGTGTTTATTCATTTTCCTAATCAATAATGGAACCACTACAATTAATATCTCATGCTACATTCAGGTAACATATACTCTCACATACTCACTCTTCTTACATTCTAGCTAGCTTGCTATTGATCAAGTTGCTAAGTTAAGCATCAAACGGGCTGCATCAAACAATCCTCCGACACCCACTAATTGTATTTTATCTTATAAGCCTAGGTCTAGTAAATTCAAGGCTTGTTAGTCCTAGAATGTGTAGATCCTTACACTAGTAGATTGATATATCTATTGAAGGAAATCTACTTGGAATAAGATCTTACTAAATGTATTCCATATTCTTGTCACCATCATGTTATAGTCACGTTTAACATATCCAACTGTCTAAAATAGTCCTATTAGTCTATATTACAATTATATGAAGTAACTAGTTATATATGTATTTAAGTTTTTTTAATGATCATTATTAACATGTCTATGTATAAATTAACAGTTAAATTGATAAACACAATAATGAACATACTTTATGCCATCGTATGCTAAACTCTAAAATGTCATCTAATTATTTATGGCTTTATTTGACATGCTATAGTCTCTAGTCTACATTTCCATTCATAAACATGTCATTTTAATGGCCTATGTACATAACAAGTTTAATTCAATTAGTAGATGTGTACAATATATTTCATATGGCTGTGATAGGTCATATTTATTTCCAATTATTAAGTTAATTTTTGTGTAGTTATTGATAAATTTTGTAAATATTTTAGATGATCTTCATACATAGTGGGTTATTGCTTTATTCAAGGAATATTTAAGTCAAAGATGAAATTTACAGAAATTGACCAAGTTTGTATCAGTTTTAATGCTAATGATTAAAGGAGTACTTAAAAACTCAATATAGTTAGAACCCTAAAGATAGGGTGGAGCTAAAATTTTGAAGATATAATTACATAAAGGAGTTTCTACGTAAAACACCATTATGGATATTAAATTGTGCTACGAACCATGCTCAAGATAAGAGATATTTTCTTCTTATTTATCAAAGTATGAGAGATACAAAGTACTTAATGAGTGCGTAATTCTTGTTGTGGATGCAGTTTGTGTGGGCAAAGCTCAGGAGAAGCGACCAACAGAGATAGGACATTGGTGCCAAAGGGCAGATGTGTCATGAGTCATGAAGACAAGATTTAGCCCTAATTTTGTAGTCAATTCAGCTTATGTGGATGAAGTTCAAGCAGATCTGTCACGCCCCATATGGTACCTTAAACATAACAGTCCGCCACATGCCATATAAGAACCATGAATTACTACTTTAATCCTTTGGGAGTCTTGTATAGATGTAAGGCATCCCTTTACGACAATAGAGTACTTGAATCGATGGAGATAAAGAGTTTAAATCGACATTCAATAGCATTAGAATATAAATCAAAACACATATAAATAGTTACAATTACTAAGGGCATTCCCCCGCAAAAGAATATTGTTAAGAGGTCTATCACAGTCATTCAGAGTTTTTGGTTTCTTGCGAAAGTCTAAAGAGAAATGAATATGACTTCTAAAGGAAACGCCTACCTCCTGTACCCAAGCCATAGGGTACCTCTATCTAAGCTAGACAAAGAGTGCTGCAACAAATAAAAACTGTAGGGACGTAAGCTACACTAGCTTAGTGAGTGAGAACTTCCAAGATCACATTCATAACACATCATACAAGCAAGTGATTTATCAGGCAAGTGATATGCATAAAACATATGGAAATCAATAGACATATGACTAGCTGGAAATCATATGTGAGTGGAATTTCACTCTCCATTTCGAGTTAGCAGATTAACGAATACTACGGTACTACTAAAATATGCCCTTTTTGGATCACGATCAACCAACTTATAATTTCATTTGTGGATCACGATTAACCAACTCATTATTTCGTTTATGGATCACGATTAACCAACTTTTACTTCGTTTTTGGATCATAGGCAACCAACCAATGCTAATGCTTCATCCCCATTTGTGATATGAATGAGTCCATATTACTCATCAATTCCAAATAGTCAGTTATGACAATTCCTTCGGTGATCAATCAACAATTGCAGACAATCAATCTAAATTCATCTATACAACCATTAGTTAATCACCCGGCCTTGATATTCTTATATTCATTTTCTCATATCATCAGCAAACATACATAATTCCCATTTATCCCACCACACATATCCATTTATCTTTGCCTAAAGTCTAATGCAACTATCATTACACTCACATATAGTAAATAGAATCAGGAAGAATACTCACTCAGCCATTGGAACACCGGTCCTCTAGTAATAATAGTCCGGTAGAAGGGAATCATCGATCTCGGGGTCACCTAAAAAGGAAGAAATACCCTAATGAGTATTTCATCACTTAACTAATCCAAAATATTAAACAAAACTATCATTTCTGTAGTTCTCGTCATTTGCGGAAGTCCGACTTAAAACGGCCGTAACTTGGTCATTTTAACTTGGAATTTCGCAAATTATATATCGATTTCTATCTACTTCGAAAGATCTATCTAATTATAATATTATTTCCAAGTTCTGAAAATGTTTGAGTCTCGAAACATTCTGATCAGTATCGAAATCCAATTCCAAAAAATAGTTTTGTGAATGTTTGTAATGTTTCTACTATATACATTAACTATACATGCAATATTAATGATTTTCTATCATGAATGGTATGTTATGAGCTTGATGTATGCATGCTCTTGATAATATTTACTAAAAGAAAATTTTAGAAACTCTTTATTTTGTAAAACTCCATGAATACTTACTCTTAAGAAGACTAATTTCATGACTTTAATCATTTTCTTTTGTTTTGGAATTATTTCTTAGGAAAATCTAGTTATCCTTGCTAAAAATTGAGTCTTTATTATATCTATTCCTCAAGGCCTCATTTCTTTATAAAAATCCCCATTTTATACTTTGTAAACATGTTTTCAAATATGACCTATTCCTAAATCCGAATTTTTGTAAAATTAGGTTTTGAGTGATTGCTTTGAGAAAAACTTGTTTAATACTTTAAAATTTAAGGCTTTATTATACCTATCCCTTAAGGACTTCATTTCTTTAATAAAACATCTATTTTGAGTTTGGAAAGTAAGTGTTTTCATGTCATTACTCCTTTATTACGAATTTCTTAAAATGACAAGCAACTCAAAATATTCGACTTTATTTCTACTACTTATTTTACTTATTTTTCTTAGCAAATCCCATCTCAACTTATAAAAATCATCACTTGATGATATCTATTACCTATACTCTTCATTTTTCATGTAAAACACAAGTTTTGGAGTTGATAAAAGGGTTTTTAAGGCATGGTCTTGAAACCATCCTATAACGCCCTAAAATAAGGCATTACAACCCGCCACGTATCCTCTCTTATATAGGATACGCAAAGGCTCTATTATCCACAAATTAATACAATCATTACCTGTAAACACTCATAAGGTAACTCATAGAATACCAGACCTGTTCAACATAAAAACTCATACTTCATAAAACATAAACTCATGGTTCAAGCATAAAATCCAAGTTGACTTTACAGTCAAGAAATTCATAGAAACTAAATACTGGTTACATTAAAATCTTTTCATTTAAAACCAACTATGAATCCAACCACGACCTTAAATAATCAAAACATGTCTTCTCTCAGAAACTTGGTATATGAAGCCTAACTCTCGGCTGGCTAGTCGAGTCCACTATCGCCATCCTCGCTATCAAAGAATAAATCATAACTGGATAGATTATACACTATATCTTCTTCACCTATACCTGAAATTTAAAAGAATGAGCAGCGACGTCCAGTACGATAACTCCAATCCAAAAACAAATACATATGCACATACAAAAAGCATATAATTCATGCAACTTAAACTAATGCAAACGGTCATATTATTATCTTTCTTAAGCCAACAAAACAACACAGTCCAGTATTAGGCATACACTAATCCTGAACTCGGAGTTACTCAGACTCCATTAAAAATCAAACAACTTTTTGAAAATAATAATCATATACATATATGGATGAGTGGGTACTCCCCAAACACCCCAAATCCAGAACACCTAATTCTACCGGAATCATATCAAGGCACGAGTCCACTAGGGACAACCTCATACCAAGATTATCAGGGTGCCTCACCAGTATCACTGTCTGTTAGGTTTTTACTGGTCAAAGCCAAGCACAATCAATCATACAACTATTAACTCGAATAACAATTAAATTTATTAAGAAATTATGTTCCTATGAGCATTCAATCAATACTAAACTTACAGGTAAAAGCAACAAGCAAGGATTGGTCGTACTTTTTTAAATTTCAGGAATATAAATCAAATCCTCAGAATTTGATACCAACAACAACAAAGACAACCCGAACTCCACAAACTCCTATATCCACACCAACAACAACTCCACAAACTCCTATATCCACATCATCAATAATTCATTTCAATTTTGTCAAGTCCCATCATTAACTCAAAATTATCATTCATAAAGTATGCCATTATTTTAATTAAGAACATGTTCTAATTATATTTAATATCATTTCCATTAATAATAATTCATAGCCACATTATACACTTATATTAATTAATTATTATAATTTTTTTAATACCTTCCAATATTAATTAACATTAGTTTCGATCAAATTTTGAGTTAACTACCATTAAGTCTTTTTCAATAGTAAACGTAACGTAGTTACCCCTTTATAAACAATTCCATGAGAGTTATTTTCTTTGCTATTTCCTTTATCTCGTTTCTTCTTCTTCTTTTTTTTAATAAGAATGAGAAATTCAATATATAAAATAAAATATTTATATAATAATAAAAAAAGGAGGATTCCCAAGACAAGGAAGGTATCCACTGAGGAAGATAGCTGGGGATTGTGGTTTACCTAGTCCTTAGGGTTGAACATGGCACCCTATTTGATGATGATGGTGATGATGATGATATGTGCATATAAAAATAAATTTGGGAAAGTTTTTTCTTCAACTTTTATTAGAGAAGGTATTGTTGTCATTTGCTTATTTTCTAAAAGTCTTTTTTCCAAAAAGAAATGAAAGGACTTTCTAAATTATGAAATTTTAGGATTTTAAAATAACAAAACAAACCAATTTTTTAATAAGCTTAAAACTTTATAAGTTAAAGTGAAAAGAGTATGTAAAATGAAAAATACTAACCCTCTAAAACTTTCTAAGAAGCAACTGCAACAGGTTGATTTCGACTAATGAATAAGTACATACATGCAAGGCGATTTAAAATCTAAAAAGAATAATATTCCTTTAAAGTTTTTTTTTTTTTTTTGGAAACTTTCCTTGATAAAAAGTAACAAATAAAAAATAAGAAAAAATATATAATTCCTTTTTAAATATTAGCATTAAGAAAAATAACTTTAAATTCAAGAAGTTTATGTGGTAATCATTTAATAGACTAATCTAAAACCTAAGATATATGGTTTTAATATAATTTTATCACAATAAAGAAAAAAAGAAGGAAAAAGAAAAAGATTTTATGCAAATTGGTTGGTAAGTTAGGATCAATTTATCACACTAATCCTATGTTACTAGTTTTTCCTAATCACGGTTAGTGGCAACCTAAAACCATCGAATATATATATATATATATATTTTAATTCTTAGTTGAGGGTTCACATTGAATGAGTCCATGATATAATATGAATTGAATTAAATAAAACTTAAACCAAAAGTCAAAATCCAGGCTTGATAAGTAAAAATTGGAGAAAGTAATAGCTGTGGATGTGGAAGGTCAAGACATTAAGAAGCAATTGAGAAAGCCATATTCAAATTGATCTCCAATTCATGTGAATGTTTCATTAGCCTACAAAGTTCTCGAAGTGATTAAAATTGAAGAAATTATGGAAATTGTTGTTTCCATGTTTCTATTGTCATGAAAAAGCAAAGAAACATCCTTTTATTTGCTAGTTAGTGTAGAAAAATAGTTTTGTTGATATTCTAAATAATAATTAAAGCTATAAATTATTATTGTGGTTGGCCATGATTTAGATGAGGAAGGATTTAAGGATATGTTATGTTTAGTTCAATGACCTATAATATAAATAAACTCTAAACATAAACTATGAAAGAAATTACGAATTCAGAGAAATTGATAGCTTATAGGTTTGCATGCTTTGGTTACACTAAGTTATTACAAGTGTCAATCTTAAGTTAGTATTTAAGTTGTAAATATATAAATGATGAGACCACATATGTAAATGAATCAAAGGAACTTAGTGTATTATGGTATTGATGTTTGACTCAAATTAAAACAAAAAGCTACGATGGTCAAAACCAGCTTAAATAGTAACAATGATAACTTTAGAATGACAACTGAAGTAGATGCAATGATTCAAGATTGAAAGTGTAAGGCGAAAGAATTGTCACTATGAATATTATTGTCCATTAGTGTAGAGACTAAAAAGTGGCTATTACTTAGTGGATGCACTATTTCTAATTTAAGGTTTAAGAACTGAAAAGGAATCAAATGTTTTTTGCAAATTAAACTAATTTTATCAAAAAGGGTCTGACATTTTAAACTGAGAGAAAGAGAGGATTGGTTTATAGCTCCTAAGATGTTCCAATCCTTTATACTTTGGTTCTTAGTTTACTCAAACACTGTAATACAACACTATTTCCAAAAATATTGGTGTCAAATTGATGCAGGTGATAAACATTTACACCATTGGCCTATAAAGAAATGCCACCAGCCTTGGAAGAAACGCCGCTGGCCTTAGAAGATACACCGCTGGCCTTAGAAGATATGTCACCAATGTTGGAAGATACGTCGCTAGCGTTGGAGTCAGCCTACATTGTTGATAATTTTGTCTTTTGAATTTTCAAATCGTCAGCATTAATTACAATTCGCTAGTTTTTATTACTAGTCAACTTATTTATTTGTATTTATTATTTTCCTTTTTAGATTTGCATTTATTATTTGTCTTTATTTATCTTTATTGTTAGTCAATATTATATTTATTATTTTACCTTTTTAGGATTTTATGTAATAGTATAAATAGGCTTTTAGACTCATCTTTGTAAAAATATCATATCCTATTATCATATTATTCATTTTGAGACCCTAATATTGAGAGATTTCTCTCTAGAATTGCATCAATTATGTGCTTAAGATTCATTTGTTGAGTGATCTCGTTTATCCATGCGAACTCACTGAGTTAGTTGGTATCAGAGAGGGAAAGATTCCTATGGAGATATCAGGAGACGATAGTTTAGGAGGCGGTCATGTTCCAAATGTTGTGAGGGAAGTGGAAGCCCTACGAGCCGAATTGCAAGATCAAAGGGTGATGTTCAGTAGCATGGATCAAAGATTCCGGTGTTATGAGAAGTGCTTTGATGATCTAATCAAGCGATCTAAAACCAATAGGAACAGGAACGGTTACAGGAGACGACAAAGGGCAGAGTATGCTCGCGGCGATCCTGTTGTCAAACGTGTTGCTGCAAATCGTAAAGGTCAATATAAAGATACGATTTGTAACTTTGATGATCATTATGAATATGATATTGATGATGAAATTGAGTTTTTGTTCAAAGAAGGACAACCATAGAGGTGAGGTGGTGATGGTGGCAGCAGATATCAAAGGAGGTATTATAGGTATGATCAAAGAGACTGTGACAATTTCCGCCAAAACATAGAAATTCCATAGTTTAGTGGAGAATTAGGGATTAATAATTTTATTAATTGGATTTCCAAGATTGAGCGAATCTTTGAATGCATAGAGATCCTCGAAGAAAAGAGGAAGAAGTTGACAGCATGCCCATTGAAAGGTTATGCTTCTGCTTGGTGGGAGAGATTAAAAAAAAAAAAAGTTAAGTCATGAAGGAAAAGCACATGTGAAAACGTAGGTTAGGATGGAGATTTTATTGGAAGATGAATCTCTTCCTCTTAATTATGAGGAAACCATGCTTCAACAGGACTACGATTTCATCAAGAACAGAAAGTGCTACATGAATATCCTGCAAAGATTTTGAAGTCGAAGTAGAATACTGATTTGAAAGGGGAAGAAGTTCGTACTACAAAAGAGCATAGGAAATAACACATTGAAGAGATGCCTAAAGAGACCTCATCCGGATCTTTAGAAACTATCCCTCCTAAAGTAGATAGAAAACTTGTAGATGAGAAGATTGAACATCTACCATTTATTTCCATTAAACTTTATAAAAAGGGATCTGTTCCTAATATACTGCTTGAAATTGCTACTAGAGATATTGAGACTCTTGAAGTCCTTGAAAATAAACCTATGGAAACACTAGTACAAGAGGAGAAACCAAAAGTGGAAGCGATCGTAAAAGAAATAAAGAAGGAAGGCAAGAGAGATTCTCCTATTGGGATTCGTCATTCTGTTGATCGGAATTGAAATGTTGTTGATCTTTTTCCATTCCATCATGATGATTCTCCATTATATCTAGAAAAGAACTCGGGATCAAGTTCTTCTCAAGTGAGAGAGAATGATGTAGGCGATAAACATCTATACTATTGGCCTATAAAGAAACGCCACTGACCTTAAAAGAAACGCCGCTGATGTTGGAAGATACATCGCCGACATTGGAGCTGGCCTACATTGCTGACAGTTTTGTCTTTTGAATTTTCAAATCGTCAGCATTAATTACAGTCCGTTAGTTTTTATTACTAGTCACCTTATTTATTTGTATTTAGTATTTTCCTTTTTAGATTTGTATTTATTATTTGTCTTTATTATTAGTCAATATTGTATTTATTATTTTACCTTTTTAGGATTTTGCCTTTTTAGGATTTTTATGTAATAGTATAAATAGGCCTTTAGACTCATCTTTGTAAAAATATCATATCCTAGTATCATATTATTCATTTTGAAACCCTAATATTGAGAGACTTCTCTCTGGAATTGCATCAATTGTGTGCTTGAGATTCATTCATTGAGTGATCTCGTTTATCCATGCTAACTCACTGCATCACGAATAATGTTAGATAGTGTCTTACTAAAATACTACATAATCAAGCAACATGTTTCATTCATGTGTTTAATTGTTGCATTACATATGGTAACCTAATAACTTGCTTGTAATTGCTTGAAAGTGTGGATTTAAAAGATATTTCACTAAGCTATATGTAGCTTAAATGCCTACAAGTTTAACACTTTTTAAGGCTTTCCATGGCTGAATCCAACAAGGACTTTCCTTGTGGTATGCAATAGCTATAAAAGTACCTGCAATTAGACTTATGTTTTCTTATATTTTATAGCATATACTTATATATAAACTAAGTTCCTCCGATAAGGCAACTGTTGTTCTATAGTATTACTATTAATTATTTTGGTTAATATGTAATGTTTGTTTATTCACTCAATAAACCTAAAAGATTCTAGTAGATATACCACATTCCCTTAAGTAACCATTTCGTGTTCATTCCTTAGGTATTGTATATGAAATCTCAATCTCATAGAAGGTTATATTGTGACTTTCATATAGTGTGTGGCAAGTTACCACAAGTAGGGTGCCCACGTGACACCTAAACAAGCTCTAACTCTAAATCTAGATTTACAAAAATATAAAATAACTAATCTTATATTCTTAATTGGTATTATGTATAGGTTTGTGATTGTAAATATGACAAATTCCATATTTGTGATTGGACTATAAAAGAGAATTAGGAAATACAAATAAACCCTAAAGTTTTTATTATTAAATATCAGGCCATGTGTAGATTTGTAATAACATGATGGATAGATTGATAAACATTGATAAAGTTAGTTCATAATTGTAAGAACCTAAGATATAATGAATCAAGCTTCATAAATAGATTCATAGCCTTCAATATATGTTAATATCATATCTGTAAAAAACTTAGGACATTATAAGTTAGGATTTATAAATTGAATCTTTAACAACAAATTTGCAATAACAAACGGAACATATAATATATTGAAGCCGCATTTAATTCTTATTTATCAATGGTAAATTGGGAATATAAAATGGGTTGATCCATTAAGATTAAGATAAAAGAATATGAAATAAATATATGGTTGAATAAAATGAGCTTTTCAATCCTTATTATGTAATTACTGCGAGTAGGATGCTTTAGGGTTCTCAAGTGAGTACCATACCATTTGTGTGACGATTGTACGTGTGTATGATGTTTGAAATGGATTAAAATATATTAGGTTATTAAATGATTGTTTGTTGGTTGCGGGTGACATCATGAACAAGCGAATGGTTGGATGTATCATTTAGAAGTGGATAGATTTTTGGTACGTAATATGTACTTAGACACTATCTTGTTAGCTTATCTATAAATCAAATATTGAATCATGATTTAATTTTGTTACAAGGCACAGCACAAGACAAATACAACAACCTCAGAAGTATAGAGACTTTGTTCTTAGTTGAGATAACTAAATACAAATAGAACAATGTTGATTATTTAGCTAGTTAGCTATTGTATCAACCATTTATGGTTAGTATACAGCGTATTAAAACAAAGAAGAATGAAAAGTAGGAATAAAGAAGATAAGAGATAAGGGAAACTTACCCACTTAAATAAACACTATGTGCAAACGAGAGTCTAACTGAGCTCGGATTCAGTATACTATATCATCATCCATTGATGCCTCATACGAAATGTAAGAAATTATGGTCCAATGTGCAATGTTTTATATGAAGAGTTGTAACTCTTCATAATAAGTGTCTTGATAGAAGACATCTCTTATTATTTCATGAAGAGGAATAACTCTTCATAATGGGTATTTTGATGGAAGACATCTCTTATTGTTTCATGAAGAGTTATGATCCTCTTCATACCCTTATATATACGTACAAGAGTCGGCATTAAATATAATTCTCACTCTTTATTGATGATTTTTTATGTTATGCTTATGTCTATCTTTTGCATGAAAAATCTTAATCTGTGAACACCTTTGAGGTGTACATTAATGAGGTTGAGAGACAATTAGATAGAAAAGTGAAAATTATAAGCTCATATCGAGATGGTGAATACTATGGAAAGTATGATGAATCGGGACAATGTCCAGGTCCATTTGTCAAATTTCTTGAAAGGCACAACATATGTGCTCAATACAGTATGCCAAGCACACCAGAATAGAATGGTGTTGTAGAGAGACGGAATCGTACATTACTAGACATGGTTAGGGAGTATGTTAAGACATTCATCTTTACCTATATCCATGTGGGTTTATGCATTAAAAACTGTAGTATATTTTCTAAATAGGGTTCCTAGTAAAGCAGTTTCAAAGACCCCTTTCGAACTGTGGACTGGTAGGAAACCTAGTTTATGACACCTACATGTGTGGGGTTGTCCTGCAGAAGTAAGGATTTATTAATCCACAAGAAAAAAAATTGGACTTTCGAACAGTTAGTGGATTCTTTATAGGATATCTTGAAAAGTCCAAAGGATATAGGTTTTACTGTCCTAATCATAGTACAAGAATTTTGAAACTGGAAATGCCAAGTTCATAGAAAATAGCAAAATTAGTGGAGTAAAGAACGACATGATGTGTGCATTAAAAATGTTAGGGTAGAAGTTCTTATACTTTTATCTTCTAAGCCAATTGATCTTAATATTGTAGAACTTCACCAAAGTGAAGAACAAGAAGTAACGGATCAAACACATCATGAAGTTATAAATGATACCCCTATAGTGGAGGAACCACATGAAATAGCATTAAGAAGATCTCAAAGAGAGAGAAGATATGCTATTCCTAATGATAATGTGGTTTATCTACAAGAGTTAAACTTGACATAGGAATTGACTATGATGCAGTTTCATTCTCACAAGCCATAGAGTGTAATGATTCTATTAAGTGGGTAAATGCCATGAAAGATGAGTTGAAATCTATGGATCAAAACCAAGTCTGGAGCTCGTTGAATTGCCAAAAGGATGTAAAAAAGTTAGCTGTAAATGGTCTTTAAGACAAAGCGAGACTCAAATGGTAATGTTGAACGACATAAAGCCAGACTTATTGCCAAAGGCTTCACTCAAAAGGATGGTATTGATTATAAAGAGACTTTTTTACCAATCTCAAAGAAAGACTCACTTAGGATCATTTTGGCTTTGCTTGCTCATTATGATCTAGAATTACACCAAATAGATGTTAAGACCATCTTTCTTAATGGAGATTTGGAAGAAGAAGTGTATATGGACCAACCCGAAGGCTTCTCAATTAAAGAAAAGGAGCATATGGTATATAAACTTAAAAAATCAATATATAGACTTAAACAAGCTTCTTGCCAAAAGTTCAATGATACCATAACTTCTTTTGGTTTTAAAGAAAACACCATTGATCGGTGTATATACATGAAGGTTAGTGGAATTAAGTTTGTTTTCTTAGTTCTATATGTTGATGATATCCTGATTGCTGCAAATGATCTTGGTTTATTACGCGAAACCAAGAATTTTCTTTCTAAGAGCTTTGAAAGGAAAGATATGGGAGAGGCAACATATGTGATAGGAATTGAAATATTCCGTGATAGATCACAAGTATCCCAAAAGGCTTTTATCAACGAAGTTCTAGAAAGATATAAAATGGACAACTGTTTATTCGATATAGTTTCAATTCAGAAAGGAGATAAATTTGGTAGTATGCAATGTCCAAAGAATGATTTGGAACAGAACAAATGGCAACAATTCCTATGCATCTGTTGTTGGGAGTTTGATGTATCTTCAAACTTACTAGACCCGACATCAGTTTCAGTGTTGGGATATTGGGCATATGTCAAAGTAATCCAGGATTAGATCACTGGCCAAGAAAGTTTTGAGATACTTACAAGGAAGGAAGAACCACATGCTCACTTATAGAAGGTCCGATAGTTAGAGGTGGTTGCTTATTCAGATTCGGATTATGCTGGATGTGTTGATACAAGAAAATCCACATTTGGTTACCTATTCTTATTAGCTGGAGGGGCAATCTCATAGAAAAGTACGAAGCAGTCTGTCATTGCTGCATAGACTATGGAAGCAAAATTTATGGCTTGCTTTTAGGCCACAATTCATGGTTTATGGCTGCAAAATCCTATTTCAGGGCTTCAAGTTCGACACTATTAGTAGGCCGCTGAAAATTTACTATGACAACTCTACAGTTGTCTACTTCTCAAAAAACGATAAGTATTCAAAGGGTGAAAAACACATGAAGATCAAATACTTGGCCGTCAAAGAAGAAGTTCAGAAACAAAGAGTGTCAATCGAACATATTAGTACAAAATTGATGGTTGTAGATCCATTAACAAAAAGATTAGCACTCAATATTTTTAGAGAGCATGTTGAAAGAATGGGCATTATAGGGCATCCTGATAAACAATAATGTATTTGTTTGTATGATACTCTTGAGCTCAATAAAAGGTATTTCTGAAATTTCCTGTTTTCTATATTGTATACATGATTGAACTAGAATTATATTAACATGAATTGTCTTTTACAAAGATATTAAAGTTAGACTTTATTCATCTCTTCATTAATTTGTGTTTAAATTATGTAGTACATGAGAGGGACTATGTCAAGATGATGACATATAACCACCATGACTCTAATTAATTTTTAATTTAATAATGTGATATATGGTACATTCAACATAATAAAAACTTAGAATAATATTATCGTGCACATTATGTTTATTCTAAGTTATTAAAGAAGCATATATAGGCCAAGTGGGAATATGAATGAAATTGTGGCCTAATATGCAATGTTTTATATGAAGAGTTGTAATCTTCATAGTAGGTGTCTTGATGGAAGACATCTCTTATTCTTTCATGAAGAGGTATAACTCTTCATAATGAGTATCTTGATGGAAGACATTTCTTATTGTTTCATGAAGAGATATGATCGTCTTCCTGCCTTTTATATATGTACAAGAGTCGGCATTAAATATAGTTCTCACTCTTGTCTTCATTTAAAAAATCCATCATAACAAATTAAGGGAAAGGAAGAGAAATCATTCCTTTGGTATAATAAGATTGTATTAGAGGGATAAGGTATCTCTTAAGGAAACAAGTGGTTTTTGTTCTTCATGATTTAAAATAAGATCACGACTATGGAGAAAAGAACATTGATTCATCCAATTACATATGTGAAAATCATGTAGGTCAAAGATTCTGGGATTAAATACATGAAATATTGAATCATGAAATTATGAAATAATCTTACAAGAAAGACTATACACATTACGTTAGTGATAGATTATAAAGAAACAATGAGAAAAGTAGTGAAAATAAACATACTATAGTAACCCTAGTAAGAGAAGGAACAAAGAAAGAGTGGAAGTATCGATAATAGAGGAGGCATATTAGATTAAGGTTGTGATATGAACTCCGTCAACTTGTGATGAAACCTAATACCAATACGATTGGACTTATAACCCAAGATCGTTAAGTTATATGGAACCATGGCCCACTGCTTATTGGAAGCAAGAACATTGGTATATGTTGAAGACGCCACAACTGAAGATGGATATTTGATTGATAAGTCACAAATGAACGCCATAGATTAGATCCGATAAGTTTAGAATTAGTTTACTCAAGAACCAAAGAGAAATTCTCTTAATTTCCATTCAAGGTAATGTCTTCTGAATTCAAACCAAAGGAAAACTTATAACTAAACAAAAGAAACCTAAAAGACAAAACAAAAATATCAAACATTAGATTAATTACACTGGTGGCCATCAATAATAAGCTAGCGGTGTTACAATTCTGAATAAAAATATGAGATGCATACTGTCGGCAGCTTACATCCCTAT
This sequence comes from Combretum micranthum, assembly GCA_024138025.1. NCBI lineage: Eukaryota > Viridiplantae > Streptophyta > Magnoliopsida > Myrtales > Combretaceae > Combretum > Combretum micranthum. Next base: position 91,222 of record JAMXBD010001800.1, on the reverse strand, counting down.
GCTGCTGGTGAAAGCCATGAAGACCAATGCCGTTTAGCTAGTGTTGAACAAAGGCTGCTCGTTGACTCATTTCCAACACCGACGGTGATTACATGTAAGCTGGCAATGTACTTTGCTAACTTTGATCCAACTCGCTCAAAACATATCTTCGCTTCATTTTCGCATCAGGTTGTGTTGAAAAGGAGTAGAGACATGGCTTCTATAGTAGGCTGAACTATTATATCCCATCAATTTGGTGCTCTCATTATCGTCGTGTGGTAATCTAGTGATTAATTGGAATTTTCGACAATATGTCGACTAGAAATAAAGAGGAACTTGCAAAATTACATAATTTAGTATGTTCTTTGACAAATACAATGAAAGCTATGCAAATTTAGATGGAAGAATCAAAGTCGAATATGGTGATGCAACAGAATTTACAAGATTTGAATGCAACATTCAATTCTTCTATCCAATAGTTTGGAGAGAAGATTAATAGCATGAGGAATCAGAATAAGACCAAACAACATATAGATCAAGCAGTGAATTCAGATATATCTCAATCATCATCTTCCATATTGGATTCACTAACTAAGGGTATAAAATTAGAGATACCGAAATTCTCAGGTCAAGATCCATTGGGATGGATATACTAAATGCGAAAATTCTTCAATTTTCACAAAATTCCTTGACCATTGTTTGGAGATTGAAACTTTTGCAATGGAAGGGGAAGCTTTGTAATATGTACAATGGTTAGAGCAAAATAACTAACTCAGTACTAAATCTCATTTCTTACAATCAATCAAGACTCGATTGGCCCATCGAAGTATGGGGATCTTCAAGGTACCCTGTCAAAGTTAACAAAAAGGAAATTAGTGAGTGAATATATAAAAAAAAAAAATGGAATTTGAAGCTTTTTCTAATCATATCACAAGCATTGTAGAATATTTTCTTTGGGGTTGGTTCGTATCAAGATTAAAGAATCATATTAGGAAGGAGGTGCATATTGATAGGCCAATATTTTTACATCATGATATTTAGCTTGCAAGATGCATGAATCTAAATTTTCATTTTTATGATTTTTGAGTGTACAGTTAGATAATGACAAATCATTGGGTGCACCAAGAGTCAGTATTGAAGAATCTATAGCAACATACCTTTTTTTGAAAGCTAGCAAATGTCACTTTGCTAAGAATATAGTAGAGTATCTTTGACACATTGTCTCTAAAGATGGAGTAAGTCAGGATCCAGAAAAAGTTCAAGGTGTTCAAAAGTGGCCAATTCCTTCCTCTACAAAAAGAATTAGAGCATTTTTGGAATTATCTAGTTAATATAGGCGATTTATTAAAGGATATGCAAGTACTGCAAGTCCTTTAATTGATTTGCTCTAGAGGGATAAATTTGTGTAGTCAAAGGAAGCATCATAGACGTTCATTGCATTGAAGGGAGCTTTGTTACAAATACCAATTCTTAAGCTATCTGATTTTCAAAAACAGTTTTTGATTGAAATTGAAGCTTCAGGAACAACGGTTGGAGCAGTGTTGCTCTAAGAGGACCACCCCATTTCTTATTTTTAGTAAGAAACTTCCTTTACATTTGAGAAAAGCATCAGCATATGTTTAGGAATTGTGGAAGCAGTATGGGAATAGAAGCAACATGTCTTGGGGACTCATTTTCTCATACGAGCATATCATGGGAGTTTGAAAGAAATACTCTCACAAGTCATCTAAACTCCAGAGCAATAGAAATATCTTTCTAAGTTAATTGGTTATGATTATACTATATGTTATAATGCTGGAAAGAAAAATAATATTTTAGCTAATTTGTTATCAAGACAATATGGAGATGAAGCATGGTATTTTGGATGGTCTACTCCCTATTACATTTGTAGATATTCTAAAACTGGAGTATGAGTCCATCCTACTTTTTAGCAACTAATTTTTTAACTTAATAAGGGATTGTACATAAATACTCTCTGATTTGGAAGAATGATTTACTTTATTATTATTCTAAATTGTTTCTAGTTCATGAATCATTTGGTGCCTCTAGTATTGAGAAAGCATCATACAATTCCTTCAGTGAGTCATTTTGGCTTTTTGAAGACCTACAAGAGAAATTTTGCTAATTTTTTCATGGACGGACTTATAAAGGATGTGGAAGAATATGTTTGGACCTGTTTGGTATGTTAGCAAGTGAAATATAGCCTTACATCACCTGTTGGATGACTAGCTCCTCTTCCCATACCAGAACATGTATGGGAAGATATTAGTATGGATTTTATGACTAATCTTCTAATGCTAAAAGGGTTTTCTAATATTTTGGTGGTTATGGGCAGATTGTCTGGTTTGGTTCATTCATTGCTTGTGAGTTTTAAAACATTTTAAGAACATGAAGTTGAAGTTTTCAAAAATTTTTAAAAAGCTAATAAGTTTGGTTCAACTTCTGAAGCAACTACCAACATTAGGCAAGTGTACCTACTAAAATAACATACAAAATATTAGGTCATATTCCAAAAGATCATTGGCATCTATTGTACTCACTTTTTATCTATTATCTAGCTAAAGAAAATTTAGAAGAGCATAATAAAAATAGAGCTAGGCTATAGTTAATTCATATATACATGCTTTAAGGGTAAAATTTAAGATAAGTTTGTAAAATGCAAGATGAAATTTAGGATTTTCTTCACCAATTCCTTATCATATAATTTCTCAACAAACTCAAAAAGTTGTTTACTAGTGTATTTGCACTTTCTAATTCACACAAGAAAGTTTAAGCCTCTCTCAATGTTAGAAACTTTAAATCTAGATCAAACCACTAAATTCGCTTTACAAATTATGAGCAATCTAGACTTGTATAAAGCTTACGAATCTTTTGTTTAAAAATCCATTTCAGAAATTTGAAAAAAAAAAAGTGACAAAAAGTTTCACCATCCTTCTCTCAAGGAGATTATAAGCAACTTCATTAGTAGCCCAAATCTACTCAAGAGAATGATCTCTCAATTATTTAGCTGAAATCAAACGTAAATCTAAAAGATGCAACACACATTTAGATTTACCAAATAAAGTTCAATCTACTAATTATAAATACCCAATCAATATTCAATTGAAAAGCGCATTTGAAATTCGATGAGTCAAGATTTGGATTCACAAACCCTATATTTAGGAGATTATTTCTCCATAGGTGTGGATATTAAGCTCAGATTTTAAAGAAATAATACACAATTAAATATGAATATTATAAACTAAGTTTAGAATCTTGCAAAATTCAAATAATGGATTAAAACGATTTGACCGATAAAAACTTCGAGAATACTTAATAAGAAGAAACAGTTCTTTTGATCAAGAATTCTCTCTCTATTTAATGTTAGAAATTTGTTACAAATATTCTACATACATCTAGAGTGATGTGTAGGTTTATTTATAGGCTAGAGACACAGAAAATCATGAGGATTTTATTCGCTAACATGGCATATTCTTTATAAACAAATTTTTCCTTACTCTCGAGCGCAAGTCTTGGATGCCATCTTATAAGGTCACTTTTTGTGGCGCACATCGAGCATTCCAATGTTGCTTAAATATCATGGCTTGTCCTAAGCTATGGCCTTCTGCTAAGAAGCTTGAGTTCTTATCCAAATTCAACCAAAGGATAAATCAAGGTTGTTGAGGGCTTAAGTGTTGAGCTCGACCTAAGCTATGCTTTTCTACTCAAAAGTTTGATTTCTATCCAACTTTAGTCATGTGCTGAGTCCTAGGCTCAACATTATGGTGCTACAGAAGCTGTATCATGATGTATAAGACTCGACCTAAGGCACTTGGGCCATTTTTCCTTTGTTTTGCCCTCGATGGGTCTTTTGCAAGGCTCGACTAAGTTTTTCTTTGCACAATTATTGTTGTTTTGCTTCAAATCTGATTCAAAACGATTTCTTCTTCTTCTTTTGATTCTAGGAGCTTAAAAACAACATTTTAAAAATAAAAGCACTAGATTCATAAAATTTTACCTGAAAATGGATCAAATCAAACTTAAATTCTTATGAATAGAATAGAGTAAAATAGAGTTATCACATCCAAGTATTATCATCTCAAAGCATTGGATGGACATTTTTCAGTCACTAGACTTGTGAGTCTGTTCCTTAACATGGTTATCAAGTTACATGGGATACCCTAAACTATTGTATCAAATAGAGATATGATATTCATGAGTAGTTTTTGGAAAGAGCAATTTCAGCTAAGCGGTACAAAATTATGTACAAGTTCAGCTTACCATTCTTGGTCCAATGGTTAAACGGAGGCTATGAATCACACTTTACAACAATATTCTTTCTGATGGAACAACCACAATAATGGGTTAAATTTCTACCTTAGGCAGAATTTACCTACAATATTTCTTATCATAAAAGGGATAAAACGACACCATTTAAGGTGGTATATGGGAGGATGCCTCCTACAATTTCATCTTACATTCGTAGAACTTTGAAGTTAGATGCTTCGGATATGGAATTATTGACTTGAGATGAGATTTCGAGTCACTTAGATGAAATCTGAAGCAAGCACAGGAGTGGATGAAAGCTACTACAAATAAACATTGAACTGATGTTACATTTGAGGAAGGAGAACTAGTCATGGTGAAGCTCAAACCTTTCAAGAAAATGTCCTCAGCAAATACATATCACAAATTGGCCAAACAATTTTATGGTCCATTTTGGGTGCTTTAAAAGAATGGAGCAAGTGCATATAAGGTTGAGCTCCTTACCATCTCAAAAATGCACAATGTGTTTTATGTTTCTATTTTGAAAAAGGTCTACAGTTTAAACATTCCATCGTTGGAGTTGCCTACAAATGCTATTAATAATCATACCTTATTGGAACCTTTGGTCGTTGTGGATTCGAGCATTTTGTTATTGAATGGCAATCCTAAAAAAACATATTTTAGTTCAAAGGAAGGGTTAACCACTAGAGGATGCTAGTTGGCAAGATTTCGAACATTTTTATCAGATCTATAAAGATTACAGCCTTGCAAACAAGGTTAATTTTCTAAAAGGGAAGCAAATTGTTACAAGGCACAACACAAGATAAGTACAACAACCTCAAAGTATAGAGACTTTATTGTTAGTTGACATAACAAAATACAAACAAAATAATGTTGATTAGTTACCTAGTTAGCTATTGTATCATTCATTTACGGTTATTGTACAAGTAATTGTAACAGAAAAGAAATAAAAGTATAAATAAAGAAGATAAGAGAAAAGAGAAAATTATCCCCCCTTGAGTAAAAACTATGTGCAAGTTTAACTGGGCTCGAATATAGTAGATTGTAACATCATCCACTGATACCTTGTAAGAAAGATCATACACATTACATTAGTGATAGATTGTAAAGAAACAATAAGAAAAGTAGTGAGGACACACTTACCACGGAAACACTAGTAAGAGAAGGAATAGAATAAGAGTGGAAGTATTGAGAATAGACGAGGCAAATTATATTAGGTTTGTGTTGAAAGATAGTAGTAGAGACGTGTGCTTCTATAGTGAGTTGAACTATTGCATTCCATCAATTTTATTCATTTAACCAAGTATCAAGAACAGCCATTGAGCTATGATTATGTTATTTAATCAGTTACAAATACTAAGTTAAGGTTTTTTAATATATGAAAATCCTTCAACGAATAATATTGAGTTTGGCCAGTCAATAATGTGTGGTATTTAAATTAGAGTATTTAGAATTCCAATCGTTAGGAGGGATAAGCTAAACTAATTTGTAAAACTAAACTAAACTAAACCATTTTAGAAAAATATTATAATATTTTTCTTGTAATTATAAATATTTTTTGTTGTGATGATTGATTAAAGATCATATTTCTTCTTATGGTTTCATTGTGATATTAATTATTTGATGAATATTGATTAATATTAACTTGTTTCTTTTTGAAATTGTTTTTTTAGCCCATGATATATATTCATTCATTGGTGACGTAATATTGTTTTTCTTTTAATAGTTTTAGCTTGGGATAATGTCATAAATGGTATTTGAACTTTGGTAGAATATGTAATTAAGTACCTAACATTTGAAATCGATCAATTTAGTACCCGAAAAAATTTAAACTTGATCAATTTAATACCTAAAAGAACTTGATTGAGGTACTATTGGCATGCACAAAAAGATTTTTAAGATACTAAATTGATCAATTTCAAAGTTTAGAGAGTAAATTGATCATTTTTAAAGTTTAAGTATCTAATTGCATATTTTGTCAAAACGTAGGCACCATTTGTGACATTTACCCATTTAACTTTGTAGAGTATGGAATTTAGTTTTTCAATTATAACTCTTATTATGTCTTAATTATTCAATGTATTTGGTTAGTGGATTAATTTTATTCGTAGATGACTTTTGTTAATAGATGATTTTTTATTTTGGCTAAATTTATTGGTAGATGATTGGCTTAATGTTTTTATGGAAATTATAAATTATGACTTTTTATGTATTAGTTGGTGAATATATTTTGTTAGTGAATAACTAATCGCAATTTAATAATTTTATGGAGGACTATAGATTATAAGTATAATGGATTTATGCAGTATTTTGTTGTGGTTTTCAATATAAACTTTGTAAAGTAATATAAGTATTCGAATATCTACACAAATGTAAAAAAAAATTAAAATTTTAATTTTAATTTGATTTGTAATCTAAACAAATTATTCAATGGTTCGAAAAATTTCTAATACAAACCAAACCATTACTTAATGATATAGTTTAGGATGGAAAAAAAGAAAAAACAAATTGTAACTTATGGTTTGATTTTTAGTGAAGACCAAACCAAACCAATCTATGTCTACCCCTATCAAAAGCGAAAGCATGGTTATATAAAATTAGAGAATAAAATACAAGTATATAAATGAAAATATATCATAAAATATTAGACCATTTAGAGGCATGTTGATAAGTGTTAATCAACTCTTGTTTAGGTACAAGATTTTGGGTTTTAACGATTGGTTTATGATGATTTATTTTAAGAAATTGGTGTTTATTTCTCAAAATGTTACTTTCAAGATTTCTATGTGTCATTTAAGCTAAAAGGAAGGGTATTGGTGAAGATCAAATGAGTTTAAAGAAGAAGAAGAAGAAGAAGTTAACATGGGTCAAACATAAGTAGTATTGAGGTCATGTTTATCCAAGTTTTAATGAAGAAATGTTGAGTTTTAAACATAAGATGGAACATGACCTCATATTTAAGTCGTGTTTTAAACAGAAAGGAAACATAAGTTGTAGCACGACCTGATATTCAACCCATGTTCAGCACATAAGGTTTAACACTAATGAAACACGACTTGGTATGTTATATGTGCTCATCTACAAATTCAAGAAGAAAGGGAACACAAGCACAAACATTACTAGTGTTTGAGGTTAATGTTTAGTGTATGTGTGGATATCTTTTGAAAATATTTGGTTGAACATAAGTTCAAACATGGGCATACTTGCACTCATGTTCAATGTATCTTCAACCTATTATAAATAGATGAGCCCAATTGTTCATAAAGTATTCTTTTATACTTAGAGCGGGTTTTAGACAGAGAAAGAGATCCAAGAAAAGTAAAGAATTTAGGTTTCAAGACTACATAAATTCAAAGGGACTTCTACATGTTTTTTCTCAATCTTATTCTTTGTGTACCCGTTGATCATGTTTGCTAAAGAAGAGTAGATCTTTTTATTTAGTATTCAATGATAATTTGTTTTTCTTGAACCCAATTATGTGTACTATATTGATTTCTTAATTTAATATTACCAATGTATTGATTCATGTTGATTTTATAGTAGCAGATTAAGAAATCACTATTGTATATAGATATTGCATAATTGAGGAGATTTGATTGCAATCCTAGAAATAGAATGGCATCAATATTTTATGTTAAATTGGAACTAGGGTTTAGTTGATATCTAATAGTGATTTCTTTGCACTTTAATGCAATTTCTAGATTGTTAATGGTTGAGAAGAAATTTTAGTTGATAAATCTAGGGTTAGATATTAGTAATCTCAAGAGATATACTAATCTAATTGAGGAACTTTGCAATTCAAGAAAGTTAATTTAATCATTGAAGAATAAAAATAAAGTTACATAAAAGACTTAGCAAGTATTTAATGTCTAGATATTCTTGTGATTGAATTAATTTGATTTGAAGTTATAAACTTGACTTGAAGTCTTGATTGGTATTTTGAGAACTTTTAGTAATATACTAGAACTTATAGTTAATTAATTTAAATAACTCAAGTTTGTAGGTTCAATAATAGAATTAAGTGAATACTAGTACTTGGAAGATCCATGTGGAATGGTACTTGATACTTAATTCCTATCCTATTGCTTTGATAAGTACACTTGTTTGAAAGTGATCCTAAGATAAAATTAAGAGTATATTTTTATTTGAGTGAAAGAATCACATCTCATGTTCAACGGATGGGCAAGTAGAGAATAGGTAAAGTATGAAGCCTTATTCATATCTTAGCATGTGTGGTACAAATTCCCAAATTTCGAGCCTAAAGCCTACCTTGCAGTACCTTAGAACCACCTTAGAAGTTGTACCCCATATAATCTACATGGTACAAAACACTTTAGGAACCTATAACTTTCTCCTATTTTCCATAAAATTAAGTTTACGTGCCATTAAAATGGTCATGTGTGTGTATATGTGATCTTCCACTTCTATATGCAAAACTTGTGCAAGTTCTTGTAAAACACCTACCAAAACATGTTACAAAACCTATGATATTTAAAAAAAGTAATTTTAACAACCTTTGTTATTTTTAGTTTATTATTAAAATAATAAATTAATAAATAAACAAAATTTTGGAACCTATGGATCAGAGTAAGAAGAAGGGGATGAAAACAAAATATAAAGTGTAAAAGAAACGTGGCTTTAGTAGACTATGGTTAACACTTGCTACTTATCATATGGGAAGAAAAGGAAGAAAGAAATGAAAAACATAACTAAAAGAAAAAAGGGAAAAAAATGGAAAAGAAAAGGAAAGCATGAGAGGCATCTTTGGATTATTCTGTCTTGGATTTTTCACTTTATGGGTTTAGATTTTTTTTTTCACTTTTTTTCCCTAAAATATTTATGTTCCATAAAATATAGAATTATTATTTATTTCCATCTATGAATATTATATAATAATTTTTTTATAAAGTAGATATTGAATACTCTAAAACTTGTATCTTGTATATGGATACGGTTTTAAGGTCGGTATAAGGTATGTAGAGTTCATAGCCATACTCTATTCTAGAAGAGAAATTTTTGAAAAATGCATACTCAAAATATATCATATGACCCTCAATACTCATTCAGAACCTATCCAATCAAGTAGTAGGGCTATTCATTAAATCGAACTGAACTAAACCGAACCGTAAAATGCGATTCTTTTATATTTCTATTCGGTTTGCGGTCCGATTCAGCTCACGAAGAGTCTAAATGGTTACGATTTAATTCGAGAAGTCGAACCGAACTAAACCGTTTGAACTCAAAGCAAATCACTTCACATTAAAAGAAATTAAAAAAAAAAAGAGCCATCTTATTTATTTATAACTCTTAAACATTACATATTAGAGTCACATGTGATATTTTTGAAATGTAAATTACATTTTTAACCACATTAATATTATTTATAAATATAAATGTTGTGTATATATATATTTTATACAATACATAATTAAATGTATTATATATTTAATAATATTAAACAAGTAATCTTTTAGTTGTCTCAAAAGTTTTCCAGTATGTTTTCCTATTTTATTAATTTTAAATACTTCCTAAATCTAATAGACATGCATCAAATTAAAATAAAGTAGTATAATTGAGTTTAGAACATGCATAATCATTAAATTGGTACAACAAAAAATTAAATATGTTATAAGGAAAGAATATTATAAATAAACATAGAATTAATGTAAAAAAAATGTTTTCTTTAGTTATTATTATAGATTTATTAAAAATATATGTTACTTTAAATTCGCATTAAAAATATTTTTAAAACAAAATAATATGTATATATGAAATTATTAAATACATGATCTGATATAATGATAAATAACTTAATTCTTGCATAATGTTCCTCAATCTAAATATCTTTTCTTTTCTTAGGAATGAACCAAACATAACCACATTTGAAGTGATTTAGTTCATTAAGGGTTTGAACAGAACTGTTTCAAATGCGGTTCGATTCAGTTCAACCCCTGAACTAAACCAAACCGAACCATGAACACTCCTATCAAGTAGGGTGTGGGTAGATATCTTATATGTCAAGATTAGTTGCTTGCCCTTTGCACGTGCATAACATTGTTATATATGTTGGCCTTTTATTGAATTAATGTTTGGCAACTTTTCTTGTAAAAATGTCTCTATAAGAGGTTTTAAATAACCTTGGTGGCTTGATAATTCAAAACTATTGGAATATTATTTTTTTTTGGACTTTATTGGAATATTATTAATAAGGGCTTTTATGATGCATTGTTAATATATATATATATATATATATATCCCCTTTACATCTACCACAGTTATCCTAGTTTTTAAGATTAATGACCTGCAAACTTGGAAGGACATTGACCTATTGGTTTAAGTAGTATAACTTCAATGATCTTTCAAAAATATTATCTAATAAGCTTAGTAAAATCTTTCCAAAGATTTAGACATCACCACGGGACGGTTCCGAACCACGAACCGCCCCGAATCGTCACCGGCGGTTCTGACCCGAGAACCGCCCCGTGGATGACGGTTCCGAACCGTTCAAGGACCTACCAGAACCGGCGGGTCCAAACGGTTCAATGTGTGGAACTGGCGGTTCAACGGGGTCCGGAACCGCTATTCCAGACCCAGAACCGGCGGTTCCAACCCACCAAAACACAAAAAAAAAAAAAAAAAACATCACAACGAAACAGGAAAAAGAAGAGAAAAAATGGGAGCGTGCGGCTGGGTTGGATTTGGAAGGTGGGGGGTGCAGGGCGTAAGGGGGGTAGGGGTAGGGGTAGGAGGGTGCAAGGGGGTAGGGGGGTGGGGTGGTGGGGTAGGGGTGTGTAGGGGTGTGTAGGGGTAGGGGCCAGGGCAGCATTTGAGGGGGGGAAAAAAAAAACAAAACCAAACGAAAAGAACAAGTCAATATTGTCGGCAACACAAATGAAGAAATGAGGAGGGGGGCCTTGCACCGTGCAGTAGTATGTCCAAAAAAAAAGCAAAACAACAAAATCACCGAAAGTTAGAGTTGAAAAATTATCAACGGCTGGGGAAAGTTGGAGAGTTGAATCAGACAACTTATTTTTGATATTTTACGCACGTAAGGAGCTCTATAAATATAAGAGTTTCATTCAAAAAACTAACGAAACATTCAAAAGCTTTACAACCTTCACAGATTGAGTTTTCTAAATTATCAACCATTCCCGTGTTTTAAAAATATCAGACATTCATGTGTTTGATATTGCTTGTTATTTTGTAGACTATCTTGCACAAAGGGTTACCAGCAACACTTATTTATCGTGTTTGCTCTTAAATTTTCAATTCTTCTAATACTACCACTCACATTAGTACGTACTCGTTGTTTATAAAAGGCCAGATGGCTTCCTTTTTCTTTGGTGGTTCATCAAAAAAATCTGCAAAGAAAGACAAATTAAAGGCGAAGATACCGAGTGCCAGCAAGAGCCTACTATCAATGTAGATGAGGATGCTGACTGCTATGACTTTAATGAGCCTCGGGTATCCGACTTTGATTTCACACCTGAACAATTCCCTCCGATTCCACCAGGTTTCGAGACAGTCAATCCAGTTTACCATCAACAAGGAATGATGATAATGACTCCCAAGATCCGGAAATGGAACAACTACCACAACATGAAGCCGAGATTATGGCGGTTTGGGTGAAGAAATACACCCCTCCATTGAGACAAATCCATCCACAAAGCCACCTCGACCATATAAGTCTAATATGTTCACCAAACATTTTAGGAAGGTCGAAGGGCCAGATGGGAAGACTAGGGCGCATTGCAATTATTGCAATGCAAACTATGCCTTTTCCAAGGGAGATGGATATGGTAGTCTTTCCAAACATCTAAAGTCAAAGCATCCTAGTGAGTATGGTTTGGATCCATCACAACAACAAATATCACGATCGAGTTCCAAGAAAGAAGCAAGGCTGTGGCATTTTAATGAAGAACAATATCGTGATGCCATGGTGCAAATGATAAGCGGGTTGCATTTGGGTTTTAATGCAAGCGAAAATGCAGATCTTGTCTATTGCCACCAAGAAACTTGCAGCCACAAGCACCTAAATGGAGTGCTACGACAATGAAACGACATTGTCTAAAAATGTACCGCAAGGGTAAGGGACAGCTCCAAGCAACTTTTTCTGATCTCGATACATGTGTGTCCATCTGTTCTGACATTTGGACTGATAGATGGGGTGAAAGTTCGTATATGGGGATTACATCTCATTGGATTGATAGACATTGGGTAATGCAAAAGAGATTAATTGCATTAAGAAAAATGGATGGATCCCATACAGCTCAAAACATATATGCCACAATACGGATAATTCTTGATGAGTACGGGTTGACACAAAAAATTTTTTCAATTGGATTCGATAATGCTGCAGCAAATACAGCAAGTATTTCTGATCTTCAATCGTTATGCCAACCAACGCTTGGGGGTACCTTTTTCCACATAAGATGTGCATGTCACATCTTAATTTATGTGTGAAAGATGGAATGGATTCTTTAAAAATCCGTACATCTCCGATAAAAGCTGTGGTTGACTTCATTACCGACCATCCATCTATTAACAGAGAATGGCGAAAATGGTGTGGTGTGCATGGCCAAAAGCCGAGAAAATTCAAAAAGGATGTGCAACACCGATGGAATTCGACGTACGAGCTTCTAGCTAGCACGGTACCATATAAGGAATTGCTATGTAGCTTCGCCATTGCACATGTACCAAACATACCATTGCATCCCAATGAATGGAACTTCTGTAGCAACTTGTTGCAGCTGTTGAAGGTCTTCTATGACTGCACAAATGTTTTCTCCCGTGTGTACAATCCCAGTGTCCATCTCTTTTTACTGGAGGCCTGCAACATCATCGGGACACTCCAACAGGTAAGATCTGATCCAATTTTGCAAATGTGTGTTAACGATATGACTCGCAAGTGGTTGAAGTATTATAGGGAAATTCCTATGATATACAACGTGGCATGGTTGTTGGACCCACGCAACAAAGTTGAGGGACTTCGCGAAGTCCTGGATTACTATTACGATCATGTGGACAAGTTGTCAGACACTCAAGACATTTATGCAATTTCTGCTCATAATGTCGTGAAAGAGACAAGTAATGTGCTGTTGAACTTATATTCTCAATTTAGTAGCACATATGGTGGACAAATACCCACCAGTCCAGCAACCCCAAGTAATGCCCCCATATCAACCACCGTGGAGAAGCCCGGAGTGGTGCTCCAGCATCGGCGGTTCAAAAAGCACCGTGGCATAGGCGGTAGTGGATCAGACTCTGAGATTGACAAGTACTTGAACACGGCATTCGAGTTTGGTGACATGGTGGATGCATACAACTTTGACATCTTAGACTGGTGGAAACGTCACCAGGAGACGTTTCCAATACTATCTCGAATCGCTAGACAAGTATTGGCTGCACCTGCTTCAACTGTGGCAGTTGAGCAAGCATTCAGCATTGCTGGGCAGCAGTTGGATGAGCATAGGTCCCGGTATGGTCCCGCGACGGTTGAGGCACTAGCTTGCAACCATGATTGGACTCGTGCAGAACGACGGCAACAAGACTTGAAAGACTACTCAAGTGAGGAAGACGAGTATTTCAGTGACTTCAACTCATCTGCGGGAAGCACAGCTGCGACCTCTCCGGGGACTAGTCCAGGCCAATGAGCATTAACTTTACATTTACTCGATTGATATTATTCTACTATGAGTGTTGGTATTGTAGTCAAGATCAATGAACTGTGTGATTTTAGTTAGTTATTTGTGGTTGTAATAGTTAGTGTGTTCATGTTGTAGTAGAGGTAATATGTAATGTTTGGCGCAATAAAATTTACTCGTCATCGTTTGCCTGTATGTTAATCGACTTCTATGTGTTCCGTAATTATGTTTATTATTTGCTAACCATTATATTTTATTTTAAAAAATTTTAAATGTTTACTTTGGGTATAAATAAGTTATAATTGTTTTTGTTGATTTTATGGTTTTTGTTTTCTTTATTTTTTCCAAAAAAAAAAAAAACGGTTCTCGTGGAATCGGAACCAGAACCGCCAGAACCGACGGTTCCTTGGAACCGTGAACCGCCCTGGCTCTGGTGGTTCCGGTTCCGGTTCGGGTCTAGAATCGACCCGAACCGTGCCGATGTCTACAAAGATTATCACCAAAAATCAAACAAGTTTCATTAACGTTTGATATGTTATTGATAATATCTTTCTTTTTTAAGAACTTATGAGAGATTAGATTGGGTTTCCTATTTTCTATGCTTGATTGTCATGTTTTCATTAGAAATTTACTAACATGGTCAATAAGATAATGTTTACCAGCTAGTTTTCTATGTTGGTGAATGGTAAAAATTCATGTGTTCCCCCCCTTCTTTTAAATGTCTTGAGATCTATTTTCACCATCTCCACTAAATATAATCTACGTATTTGAGCTAGACAATTAATATTGTAAATACTCATTTGTCAAGTATGAAACAAGCGCACCTATCTGAATCTCTTATCTTCGTCTAGCAGATGACTACATTCTTTTCTTAAATGGCTCAAAATTTTTTGTAAGTCATATTCTTGATTTCTTGTCTCCTTATGAGCACATATTTGATCAAAAGATCAATAAAGGAAAAGGGTCCATTGTCTTCCCTCGGAATTCCAAAGCTTCCAAAAAAAAAAAAAAAAAAAAAAAAAACAAATTGAGTTGTTTACTAGCTTAAACAAACAAAAGCCTCACATTCTAAATTTCAGTTGTCTTTCAACACTTACTTATAGGGACCATAAAAGCTTCAACAGACTCTTTGAAAAATGTCACATAGGCTATAAAATTAGGCCAAGATTTAGTTGTCTAATGGAGGTAAAATCATTCTCATTTATGTATATTGTCTTTTTTTACTTCTCTATCTTTTCCGAGCCATCCACCTCCCTTAGTCATCAAAAAATTTGAGAGGATATGTTCTCAAGTTTTCTTTAAGGCACGAAGCTAATCTTAGTCTAATAATTGCGCTTCTTAAAACAAAATATGGTTTACTATAAACGAGGGGCAATAGAATCCTTGATTAATATCTCTAAATCCTTTGAAATTAAACTATGATGGAAATTTTGGACAAAAAAAGTTACTTTCTTTTGACTTTTTTCAATTTAAATATCTAAAGGACAAACACCTTGTTGAAATATTTATTTCTTATGAATCACCTCTTCCATAGAAAAGACTCCTTAAGACTAGGGATTTAACTAAACTGAACATCTTCTTCGATATTTTTTATTTCTTGTTTATTCTCATCATTAAAGAGTAAGAGAAATGTATATTCTAGTGGGGTAGATCTGATTATATCGGTCACGTGTATGCAGCGTGTGTCTCCCACTAAATGTGGCCTCAGAAGAGTAACGTGAAAGCACATACAAAGAATGACTAAAAGTGAGAAAGGTAGAAAGGAGAAGCAGATAACCTCAGGGAGCTTGAACACACTAATGACTAATGACTAATAACTAATAACTAAGCTCTGCTTGATCTTTCATGAGAACACTCTAATAGAATGACATTTCTTTCAATTTTTGAATTCCCAAGTGAGGAGTTCTGCGTATTTATAGAGTTGAGCTTATGATGATGTCCATTAGATTGTACTAACTATTAACGAGTGAAATGAGTCATCCAATTGATGGGTTCTTACATTTACTCTATGGCCTATGGATGCCTCTTTAAGTGCATGAAATCCTTAAAAATAGATTGAGAGCAGATGGTTTGGTCCAATTTGATAGTCTCTACTCCAAGCCCACCATGTTAAATCTCTTTTAGTCATCCCACTTTCATGAGTTTGACTATCTAGGCCCTGTTAGTCATCCCAAAAAGTCAAGTCCAAGTCATTATTGGGCTTTAAAACCCACAATTTAGATTTAGCCATTTATGTATATAAACAACAACTAGGAGGGGGACAAACCGGTTGCTCTATTTCCTGCTAATCTTTTCATTGATTTTTCTCTCCATAAGACTACAACAAGGAGTAAAGATTCTCCATTTACATGTTTTCTCCTTAATGATCTATCTCTATCTCCAATTCCTATAATCAAGTTAAAATCATCAAAAGGTGGTATGGGCAAAATCCTTTAGGATGGTAAAGATAAAAATGGGTGGTCCTTTGGTTTTCCTTCTCATTCAATTGTATTGAATATATTTATCTAACTACACACATCAATAGGCTTGAGCATATAGGTCCTACAACTATAATCAAGTGATTATCGAAACTATTTAGTACTTGTAACAAGAAGACTTTCACCCAATTCAGTGTGTTATGTTTAACTAAAACAAAATGGTGCTACTGACTGACTTGCCAAAAAGGCCTATCATACTAAATTAACTTTCTTTTGCATTGATAAAATGTAACTAGAAAGAGAGTTCCAAAGGACAATTTGGTTAGATAAGTGCACCCAACTTAGAAACTTTCATCTTATCTCTCGCTACAAAATATTTTTCTTTAATTTTTAGCTATGTATATTTTATTCAATGTTTGGTTTTGGTAGATACTTTGTATATGTCATATGACATCATGTCAAGAAGCCTTTTAATAGGTTTCTTATCTAAATAAATATATAAAGGGTTAATGTTACAATGATACATTTAAAAAATATATAAATTAGGTATCTGAACTTTGAAATTGATAAATTTAGCAGCGGAAGAACATTTGGTACACACCAATAATACATTTATCAAGTTCTTTCATATACTAAATTGATCAATTTCAAAATTCAAGTACTAAATTGATCAATTTCAAAGTTCAGATACCTAATTACATATTTTGTCAATTTTAGATACCATTTATAACATTATCCTATAAATAAATGAGGCAACTTAAACATAGGGTTCATTGAACCAAATAAAATTGCAAAATGAAATGATTATATTTTTCTCGATTTGGTTTATAGGGCTTTTCAAAGACGGTCCAAACAATTTATAGCTTGGTTTAGAATATCAAAACGAACCAAACCGATTCCTATTAATAAAATCTCTAAGAAAATGGTCTTTTTTTTTTTATTTTATACTTTACTGATTATTCATTCCAAACCTATTTATCATTCTTTTATTAACTTTCGTCTCACTCTCAATCTTCTTTCTTTATCCATCTCTCTTCTTGCAAATCTACACATTTTCACTATCATCTAGGATATAGTATTACCATGATATAATGTTACATGCTTTAATGCATTTGTAATTTTCCTACACCTTTAAAAGTGGTTTGATTCAATAAAATTTTAATTCCAACAAGACCACTGATATGCCTAGTTAAATCAAATAATCAAATTAAACACATAGTAAAACGCATTGCCTATATGTGTCATTAAATCGAAAGGTGAAGAAAAGCAATGAGAGGAAACCCAATTATATTCTTTTATCTTTTCTTCATATCGCATAGCTCATACAATATTGAACTCAGACAATAAAATTGTATATAACTAAGTTAGCGTAGCAGTTTTCATTTATCATGATAATATAGATATAGATGTGAATCCCATATGATTGATAATATGAGTAATGAGATAAACACAATATACAAGTAGTACAACAAAAATAAATAAATAAATAAATAAAACATAATTATACGTTAATAAACGCAATTATTATTTAAACCGATTATTTATGAGCTTTATTCTTTGGTTTTTTTTTTTTTTACTCCACACATTCGACACTAAATGTGAACACCACTCATTAGGACAAATTGCTATCCCTCAAAAGGCAATGGCATTATTTTTGTAATGAAGGAATTAGGTTTTTACTCCTGTAGAAGTCACCATACGTCTCTGTTGGTGCCCTGCGAAAGGTGAAAGCATTTATTAGAGAGATAAAGGAACAAAAGCTGACGGATTCCATTGCCTACTCCTCCTACGCCTGCTATTAATTCGGATCATGTTATAAAATATTTCTTTCTTCCTAGAAATTGTAACCCCCTAAATTATTTTGTTTATCAGATATCTTATCTCTTGGTCATTTAATCTCATCAATTGCTAACGATGTGGGAAATCGAGGAATTTATATCTCTTATTAATATTTCTTTTTTTTATTATTTATTTTCCAATTCTATTATAATTTATGGGGAGCAGAATTGAATCCAGCGATTCCATTAATTCACATTTCATAGTTGGGACGATATGTAAACTTGAAATCAAATTTTTTTTTTTTTTTGGCCAAAATATGAATTTCATTCAATAGTGTAGAATTACATTAATTGTATCAATAGATATAGCAGAATTAACTAATGAAGAGTTTGGAGTATGAAAACCATATTAATAATAACGCACATCTCTTTAAGCTTCAAAGTACCTCTCATGGGTACAAATTCTTCAAGAACAAAACTCATCCTATTAGTGGCCAAAAAAAAAAAAATCATCCTATTAGTAAGTAAAACAAATCTCACATAAGAGATGAAAACAAAAGAAAAAGAAAAATAATAAAAGTAAGAAAGGAAAAAAATCTACTTATTTAAAAATTACTAATGAATATCAATCAACCGCCATAATTTTCAATCTAACCAAATCTATTAAAAAGTAGACTTATTGTTGTGGAATTGTGATATCGCTTGTTAATGGTGATGGGAGTGATGAAAAAAAAAATGCCAGATTTATGATCAAAAGTAGTAGATGTATGTTAAGGTTTTTTAGGGGAGAGAGAATATGAATTCTAAAATTTTAATCACCTACAAATCATTAGTCGGGTGGTTTTGAGATCTTAATAATCATTTGATGCAGCCGTATATACACGTTATCGAAAGTTAAGGTATGAAAATTTACAATTTGAAAGATTAGACGGATTACTCATGTATCACCAATTCACCAACACTTTCGGAGGGCATATATGTAAATTCCCTGGTATGGCTAAATCAAAATTTGTTTTAAAGTGTTTCATTTTCGTGTCCATATGCCATTTTACGCATGTAATATTGGCGAGAAATGACATGAAAATCACAAAGTGCATTGGTAATTTTAGGACTTCTCGCGTGTATTTATCTCTGTTAGGAAATTTTGCTATGTATAAGGGTTGCAGCTGCAGCTAGATGCCAAATTTAGCTCTAGAGCACGTAATCAATTGGTCAATCGGACAGGTAAGTTAGTTTCGCTCGCCCCACGTCGTCTAATTAATGCATGAAGGGTAATGTTTGAGGCTTGAGGACCATAATGCTTCGAGTCTACAGACACAAATTAGAAGTAAACGCTATGTCACTATCAAATTGATAAGAAAGATGGAAAATCCAAATTTCACTACAGATGAGTGTGGATTTTCTGATTTTCATTCGTACATGTATGTAATCTGCATTTATATTATATTTGTATTTGATTTGTTTGATCTGTTTATAAATGAAAAATAACTGTTTTTCATTGTATTTATTTTTTGACATACAATTTGAAATAAAACGATAGCATGCTGTTGGCATTAACAGCAAACAAAGTGAGTCTATAAAACTTAGAATCATATATTAACACCTTCAATGCTAATATCAAATCTATTGGTGCTAAGTGGATTATGGGTCTGTTTGTTTAACTGTTTTGGACAGCTACAGATACTTTTTTGTAAATTTTTTTCTAACGTATCGTTTATTAAAAAATATATGTAGATAAAAAAAAAGAAGTTGGCAGTTTTCATGAAAAGATCAAATAGATCAAATATAGATGAAATTTAATTCAAATCGGATATATTTACACATATCATTTTCATACAGATACAGATACATGAAAAACAGACCATCCAAACAGACCTACATATACTAACAAGGGTTAAAACAAGTAGTTAAGGTTCGAAAACTTCCTACATAATATTCACGGCTGTACAAAATTGTCGGATCATTGCATTGGATCCATGGCATTTCTTGATCTTGGAATTGGGTGCCCAACTTGCTCAAGCTTTTTTCGTAAAAAGAAAAGAAAAATTAGTATACATTAAGAAGGAGACATGAGCATGAGTTGGCTAAGTTGATAAGTAGCTATGATCCTGGGGTAGATGGGTTTGTCAAATATTGCACTGGTTAAGTATGACCAATTAGTGTCGGTGTGTAGTTATAGGGTGTTGCACACAACACAAATTGCCGGGGCATAGAATAAATTTTAACTCAGTGTAGCAGATGTACACACTCTTTGCATAGACAAACTTAATGCTGCATTTGGTCTTGCATTAATGCTCCAACTAGACAGATGGAGGTAGGGAGGGGGAAAAAGAGAGAGAGAGATGGCTTTTGGTTAATGAATAATGAGCCAAAAAAATTGGATGGTGTCTCAAAATTTTAGAAATAATGACAACTAAAGGGTCCAAATAAACAGTTTTACCAATAGTAGTTTTGAAGGGCTGAGTTCCCTCTATATATACTCCTCGTTATTTCAACTTCCTTACAACTATAAGCTCTATTACACACTAGCTAGCTGTCAGGTTTCTTTTCCCTACTCTCTCTAGGAAAGATAGGAGAGTAATGGCTATTCATTTATGGCTTGTTATTCTCTTGACCATTTTAGCTTCTCCATTTGTTTCTTCCTCACTAGTTCAAGACCCTGAAGTTGTAGTCAAGAAGTACTTGAGTAAGTCAGATTACCCCACTTTCTATTCGTTCATATACTTCATACTTAATGCTGGGAAAGTAACTAGTTCTGATCCTTATTTTTAGTTCAGTTCGTAGACTGAAGTCTTTATAATTTACTTATGATAATTTTTCTTTCTTTCATTTCTGCCTACAGGAGCATACATAATGCCTCTATTAGGAGGAACCTTGGCTTTTTCTCTTGTGGAACAGGCAACCCGATAGATGACTGCTGGCGTTGCGATCCTGGATGGGAAAAACCGCCAGCGCCTGGCAGACTGTGCAATCGGGTTCGGTAAACGCCATTGGTGGCAGGGATGGTAAGTATATGTTGTGACCGATCCTGGAGACGACGATCCGTGAACCCTAAGCCAGGCACTCTTAGGTACGCTGTCATACAGGATGAGCCCTTGTGGATCATTTTCGCCAGAGATATGGTGATCAATCTCAAGGAAGAACTCATCATGAACTCATTTAAGACAATCGACGGCAGGGGTGCAAGTGTGCACATTGCAGGTGGTCCGTGTATTACAATTCAATATGTGACCAACATTATCATTCATGGTCTAAACATTCATGATTGTAAGCAAGGTGGTAATGCATATGTTAGAGACTCCCCAGAGCATTATGGTTGGAGGACTGTATCAGATGGTGATGGGGTTTCGATATTTGGAGGAAGCCATGTTTGGATTGACCATTGTTCTTTATCAAATTGTCATGATGGTTTGATAGATGCTATTCATGGTTCCACGCAATAACTATTTCTAACAATTACTTGACACATCATAACAAGGTCATGCTCATGGGACATAGTGATGGATACACACAAGACAAGAACATGCAGGTCACAATAGCATTTAATCATTTCGGAGAAGGACTAGTGCAAAGGATGCCTAGGTAATGGTTAATTAAATGTTTTGGTGAATCAGGTAACTTGGAGTGGTTAGTATAATTAATCTTCTTAATTGGTCTGTTTTTCGCAGATGTAGACATGGGTATTTTCATGTTGTGAACAATGACTATACCCATTGGGAAATGTATGCAATTGGAGGAAGTGCAGCTCCTACTATCAACTCTCAAGGCAACAGATTTGTTGCTCCTAATGATAGGTTCAACAAAGAGGTGAAGCTACACTTTTCCTACTTGAAATCGCAATCATATTGGTTGGCTGATTTAACTGGAAGCTTTTATACTAATGAATGACAGAGGAGGATTGCTTCATTTCAGGTAACCAAACATGAGGATGCTCCAGAAAGCGTGTGGAAGCATTGGAACTGGAGATCTGAAGGAGATTTACTAATGAATGGTGCCTTTTTCACATCATCTGGAGCCGGTGCTTCATCTAGTTATGCAAAAGCATCAAGCCTAGGAGCAAGACCATCATCCCTTGTCGGTTCGATTACAGCCAATGCTGGTTCACTAAGCTGCAAGAAGGGCAAGCGCTGTTGATCCCTACACTTGGCTTCAAAGTCTCCAATTATCAGTAAAACAACCCCTAAACAAATAACGCTACCGTAATTACAGAAAGACTAGGATGATTTCCTTGTATACTAACGAAAATTTACTTCAATTTATGCCTAGACCTGGTTAAAAGGCCCCAGGACTTTCCTTGATTATGTGAAATCAAGATGGCAAAGGAATCAGACTTGAAAATGTTCAAAAAGAATTATGCAATTAAGTTGTGGACTACCATGTAGGTTTGTCTGGCCTCTGGGACAACCCTCACATGGGACACACTAATAATAGGCATGTACTTATGATTGATGGAACCAGAAACGAAAGTGGTAATTGATTGCAAGCTACATGGAACCAACAATGTAAACGTTAGGACATTATTGTACTTCGCACTTTTCGTGTTTGCATGTGTGTTCGACACAATGGCACAACCATCAGATGCTGTTTAATACTTTTGCTTCCTGTGGTTGGATCGGATGAGGATAACCGAATTGAAGAACAAAAGCAACATTTTAATATTCTTATAGCCCTGTCTTCAACGAATCAAGTGGTCATGATCAATATTCCATCCCTATAATCATTTATAGAAGCTAATGTGTCGGCAGACAAAAGTTGGGGTAATCATAGCATGTGAAGAGTCGAACCCAATAAAGTAATCCTCTTAGTAGAGCCAAATACCATACGATGATCTGAAGCTTATAAAAAATACAAGCTCCTTCAGGACACGATAAATTGTTTATGGTAGTTCTATCTTACAAGCAAGAGCAAAGCAGAAGATATCAATCGACTAATGATCCTGAAAATAGCTTTTATGATTACATCCTCTCACTAAATTGTATCTTGTCTTTTGTCCCCTCCAATCGTATATATTTTGATGTACAAGTAAAAAGCGAAACAGCAACCACATTAGATAATGGTTCATCAATAAATTAGGTTCATCAATAAATTACAATTAAGTATTGAGGTTTGAAGTGATTAAAAAGAAGTATCAACGTTTAGTAAAGTAAATCAAGTGGGGAATCAACATTTCATAAAATTCATTTGAGGTATAAATTGATTATTTTTCAATTAACTTTCTTTTTAAATTTCCTTAACAGCCCATTATAAATACCTTATTTAACTAGTTTTGCGAAATGTTGATTCTCTTTATATTCTTTGAAAATGTTGATAACTTAAATGAATTTATTCACAAACATTGATTTTTTTTAACTACTTAAAACGTTGATATATTAAATGAACTAATCTCAAATCGTTCATGGTAACATAGCATGTGATTGCGAAAGTGATCAAAATTACCACTAAAGACAGAGAAACTTAGTCCGAAAGGGACTATAGCAAGAACTCATTGAGATGGCCCCAAAGACAAAACCAATAATGTAAAGGTCATCTGCATTATCTGTTTGTGCCATTGTAATGCACTAAATTTAGGGACATTTACAACTTACCACTTGTCCATATTGAACATAGACACATAAAGGCTTAGAAACTACTAAATTACACAATCAATACCACAAATAACTCCAGAATTAGTCATAATTAATAACTCCAATATTTATGTCAAACTACATATTTGTAACCATATAAAAGCACGTACATCTTAACTTATGATCTTCATGTATTCACTTGACAACTGGCTTAGAAAAAAAAAATTTATCATAGCGAAATATTAATGATCATACATTATAACTAAACTGTTATACTATAGTAAACAATAACACCTATTACCTCATACCAGCTACACATGATTAACCAGATCATTACTCTCATGGAGATCACCAACTCTAGCATCGCACTCTCCTCCATGTACCTCTAGTAAGCTACCTTTTATACCTATAAACAAAAACACGACACATGTACTAGAAAATGATAAAGGGATAATTCGGAATCCAGTACAGCGTACCACAAGCACACACATGTGACCAAGCAAACACACATTCATATGCAAACCTACTACTAATGCAACAACCAACATCTTATTATCGTTCTTTTTAAGTCAAGCAAGCAACATAGGAAGAACTCAATATCCCAGCACACGTATATATAATAATATATATATATGATGTTGGGTACTCCTCATTATTCATGGGTACATAAGCTAAATATTGGGTACTTTCGAAAATCCTTAACACCGAAACACCTAGGCTACCTAGATCATTTCCATCCATGACGCCGTTCAAGACACTATCACACATGGATCATTGGGATGCCAAGATAATAGAGGGGATACTCTCCACCTATTACCAGTAGCCAAGCACAAGCAACACACACAAGATCTTAAAGTTGAATATTTAGTTAATTAGTTTATTTTTATATCCTAAACAAACACAAGCAACAAGCAAGGTATATACATACTTGGATTGTTGACTCAACTTAATCTAACAACAAGAACACTCTAACCTGAATTACAACATGTAAAAAGTATTTACTTACACTTTCTAACTCATTCCTAGATAAAATTTCCTATAATCTTCGCTCTTACTCTATTGTTAGTGTAGATGCTTGTATAAGACATTTGCATATATAGTTTAAAGGTTTAGATTATAATAAAGTAAGGAAATAATAATTAATTTGATAACAACTAGGTCTCAAGTTTTAAAAATAGTAATACATCTCAAAGAAATAAGTTGAACAAGTTTCAAGTGCTTTTAAGAAGGATAAATCAAGATTTTTAAAAAAATGTGTTGTACATAAGCTATGTACAAGCTTGTGCTGAAAACAAAATCACAATTTAGTTCAACCTAAGTTTCAACACAAATTGTGTAAGATGTTGTGTAAAAAGCTAATAAGAGGCAAAATGTAATTATCATTATACACAATCTTCAACATATGCTATGTAAAAAGTTGTGTAGAAATCTGATTGGAGAAAAAAAATGTAATCATCATTATACACAACCTTCAACATAATTAAGCTGTGTAGGAAGTTGTGGTGAACAAAGACATATGGTAACTTGCAAAAATTCACAAATTCCAAATCTTTATTTGTTATAACCACCCATAATTTAACTAACCCCAAACCCAACCCTTTTCATATGCCCATTCACCTGTTCCAATGAATCTTGCAAATGAAAAATTTAAACTTGCATGAAAACTTACATTACCTTACTATGAATCCAATTGGTCCTTCACTTATTCCACTTTATGAATTTTTCCTTTGGAAATTATTGAAATCTTTCTCAAATCTCATTACTTCTTGCATAGATTACTATGATTGCTAAAACTACATGAAAACGATATCCTAGCAATTGCTTTTATCAATAATGATGAAAGAAAGAGAAAGAAGAGTCTTTACTATAGGAAAACCTTTTTTAATTGTCAAGATAGATGAGTGTTAATTATAGGGAAAGGGAAGAATTCTGTAGAGTCTTAAAAGAAAGAAAATGGCAGTTATCCTCTACAAATTTTAATATGTTGGCAACGTTCAACAAATTTTCTTTTTGAAATTGCAAATTGATGGATAATTTTTCCCATATTAAAATCCTCAAAAATTACTTTTCTGTCCTTATTATAATTTTAATTATTTTTGGGGTATTTTGGCCATTTTCTTGAAGATAAAAAGTCTTAGTGAATGAACCACATGCTATTTGTGGTATCATATTGCTTAATACAAATTGTTATTAAGAAAAGTAAAATGGGAAAACCGAGTTACACTAGTTCCTAAATATCAAATTTCATTTGTTTTTTCCAACCACTTGATGATCGCAATTCATCATACGCTTAATAAATTTCTAATTTCCATTTTACTGTTTCTATTAATGGTTTTGTTAAGCTATACATATATATATGTATATATGTATGTATCAAACAAGCACTTGTTTATTTACTTAATACATAATCCACAAGAAAGGAAAAGTACATTAAAGAGTGTAGAGTTTATTTTTTATATTTTAGAAACAACATGAAAGGAAGTACTTCATGGTTGAGAGGACAAATCCTTTTACTTGTATCAATTTCAACTAAGCATCATTTATACTATAATGGCCTTACCCCGAGCATAAAAGGTGTGACAATTATACCACACATATCACCTCCAAGAGATATGTGTAAGGCTTTCTTTTACTAAGTGGGTTTCTAATCAGATGTTAAATTGAGAAATTGTTATAGTTATCATGAAAATTCCAGCAAAGTATCATCTATTTTTTAAGATTCGGGTTTATTAAAACCTGTACAATTTAACTTATTTGGGAAAATAAATTTTACAAAATACTTATTTATAAATATTACTCACAAGCCCATTAGATAATATAACTCATTTGGAAAACATTTTGGACCTAATGGTCCATTTTAAAATAAGATAGTTATTAATTGTTCAATTACAATCATCTAGCTTAAATAAATTTACAACAAAATCCTTTTGAAATACATATAAGTTTGTGCCTTGTATATCTCTATGTACTTTCCCTAACAGATATTCAACAAAACTTGAAATGTTAAAGAATGCATTGGGAAGCCTAGTACACAATAAAACAAGCACCGCACACATGTCACATGTTCCTATTCTAATGAAATAGCCACATATTAAGTTATTAATTTTAAAGTCCACAAACAAGGTATCTTTAGTGTCTTAGAAACACCAACATGAACAAGAATACTCATGACTCTTGCCAAACAAAACGGGTTAGGTTCCCTCGTAGGTCTTGCAAAAATTTTTGACAAGTTCTCATGACTTGCCAAAAAAGAAAACAAAGAAATAGTCTTGTCTAGGTCATCCCCTCACATGCTACCACCAATAAGCACGGTTCATTATAATGCTTTATGTAGGTTCTCATAACATCGTATGACTCATTATAATTTCATAGCTAATCCTAGTCGACCATCCGATCTCAAGAACTTACCTATCAACTACCTATTGAGCCTAACCACGTACTCAGTGGGTGCCTAAGCACCTAATCTATCACATTATCCTAAAGTTATGATCAGACATGCAGCTCAGTCTAGAGGTACTGCTTCCTAAAGCAGCCAAGTAGCAACTAATACTCAATTAGGCCAAGTTTAAATTCTTAGTCCAATTACTAATAACATCCTAAACAATTATTGCATACAAAGTAGTTGGTCTTGAGCTTGCACTTTCCTTTCCAAAGCTTAAAGTTTAGTATCTATCCATAAGTTTAAGATTGGGTATTAGATCAGCTTAAGTAACCTTAGTCAGTTATACTTTGGTTCTTACCCCTTTTGAGTCTTCAATTAATTTTTACAAGTTTGGGGTCTTATTTGGGACCCAAGTGCTTACGGTAGTTTGTTTAAGGAAAACATTTGATTGTTAGAAGTTTCACACAAGTATACCTTTGGTCGAGGTTTTAATACTTGTCAAAGTATAATTTAAAGTTTGAAAAGGTAGTTTACATTTAAAAGCATGAATGGATTAGGTTTTCTACAAGTTAAATGGAGTTTGATAAGGCTTTGAGAAGTTAGGAGAGCACAGATATTGAGTATGGGCCCATGCAAAAACATAAGAGAATACACAACTAAGTACACAGCTTGTGTATCTCGTCATGTTCTTGTACTCAACTAAGAACACGGCCTATATATCAAGTCGTGTACTTCTTAGGTCATAAGATAGAGAGAAACATGAACATGCTAGTTATGGGTCTTAGGGCTAGGCGTAGACAGAAAGATACATAGCGTGATACATAGACTTGCGTTTCAATCATGCATTTCTGCGTTTGGTACGATAGAGAGGAACACAGGATGGTATACAAACTTATGCATTAGTTGTGCTTTTTGGAAAAGGTTTAAGAGAAGGTCAGAGAGATACATAGATGAATACATGATCTCGTGTACTAACTGTGTATTTTCTAGGAAAGGTTCAAAAGAGGGTCAAGGAGATACATAACTTGGTAAATTGATTTATGTACCAGCCATATACTTCTAGGGAAACTTGATTTCTTTAAGTTTTAGGGGGTCAGAGAGAAACACGAATAGGTGTACGGATTTGTGTACCAGCCATGTTCTTCTTGGTTTGCAAATTTCATTCTTAAACTTCAATCTTTTTATGAAAAGAGTTGACGACTATTGTATCTCCCCTCTTCTTAGAATCATATATGATCATGATTTGAATGTTTAAAACGGTTAAATAACAGAAATCCCTAAAGTTTTCAAAACTTTTCTAAAATTTTCAAAATCTTAAGTATGAATTTTTCATTTTACAACTCTAACATCTCCTACAATAACACCCTAATCCCAAAACATGCTCGATCCAAATACAAGAAGTTGGTTTCAAAGTCTTACTTCACTCAATGTCTTCTTTGTTTACACCAGCCACAAGAAAGGTTCTTACGCTCCAAAATCAATCCAAGACTTGATTTCCAAGCACCCTAAATATGTATTAACTCACCCAAGTCAATTTTTATGCTTAAAATGCTAAAATACTAATTGATGCAGATCAAATGGCGACGACAAAGGATAACAAGAGTTTTCAAGTTGAGGATCCTATACGTCAACCCAATGCCACCAACTTAAGCGCCAATGCTGGCGGCCTGTCACTTCTAAGCTGTCGGCTTTATGCCAGCTTTGAAAACAATCTGTAGCAAAAAATGTAAGAGTCGCTTCCAACGCTGGCAGCTTTCTTTATCTACACTGCCAGCCTTCGAATTTGAGCTGCTAGCTTACTGCCATTCTAAGATTGTGTTTTCTTATTTACCTTTTAAAAGCCACCTGATTTAATTTAAAGGCCACCAGCTTATATTTGTAAGCATCTAGATTTTTCGGTAATATAGTAAACCCTAAAGAGCCAGAAGTCAAACCGGAACCCTAAAGTTAACTTAATTCTATGATTAGTCTAATGAATCTAGATCCGACAATCCCGTGTTCTTAAACCCTAGATAAAAAAATTAAGATAATTGTGGAAAATGGTTCATAATAATATAGAAAAGCTTAAAAATATCATATTCGCAATTTTCTAGTGTCTTTCGAATCTGAACGGATCAGTTTTCGAAAATCATGCCCCGGTACACCAGATAGTGAAAATATTTCGACAATACCATTAGACTCGTAAAAATATAAGGATTTCAAAAATATCTATTTTAGAATTTTTTTATAACTAAAAATATCAAATATAGCTTATTTACGCGTATTTTCTTTACTACTGGTATTTTAATTGTCTAGTTTACTATTCATAGTACGTTTCTACTATTCATCTATCTCTACTTTTTCTACTACCTATTCTTACAACCTATATACCTATTTCTTAGAATTTTCTTTTCCCATGAAAATTCTACACCACATATTACCAAACTTCTCTTACACTTTTCTTCTAAAATTAATTTTTAATTACTCTTTCTTTTATGCCATCAATTTTCTTTTCTTTTTTATTTATTTAATTAACTATAATTTATCTCCAACTTTTCCTATAAATACCCCCCTCCTCTTTTATTTCTTTCACACTTCATCTACCCACAAATTTACTACCAAAACTCTCCAAAATTCTCCTCTCAAAACTCTCTCCAAATACTCTCTCAAATTCCTTTCTACATACCCTCAAAATTCTCAAACACCACCACTTTTCTCCATCATCAAATATCTTTTAGGTAATAAACTTTCTTTATATTACTTCCGCTATGTCATGTAACTTTACATGACCATGGTGTGAGTTTCCTAAACTTATTGTTATGGAAGCTACACTACGTTCATGTATTGTTCTTGTTCATGAATATCCATTTATATATTTCTATTGTTGCTATTATGTTTTGCTCATATCATTAATGTTATTATGCTAACTTCTGATTTATATCTAACTAAATATATTTATGTACCTATATATATTCTTTAGAGCATATAAGCTCACTTGTTATTTATTTATTTTCATGCTTTGCAATTTATTTATTTATTTCATGTTATTATTAAAACTAGTCTTTCTAGTCTTACACTTGTCCTCATCAAGTCAAAACAATTTTCTTTCTTTTCTTTTCTTTTCTTTTCTTTTTGGGACTAGTCTATTCTTAGTCCCAAGATACCTTGTTGAAGCTAAGGTGCCCAATACTTGACTTTACTATTATGCTCTTATTACATTTATCTTATTATGTTGTTTTTATTATATTTCTCATAGTTACATATTCTCATTCATGCATGAACATGTTGATATTGTCTCAATAACTATGAAAAAGAGTTTCTTAAGTAAAGAAAAATAATAAAACTCCTTAAAAATAAATCTTTGTCATGTAAGAAATTATTTTCCCATAAAAACACAAAGTTTTGTCTTAACAAATCTTTTTCAAAGTTAGAAACGCTCATCACAAGTTTCTAATAATAATAGTACATGGGATTTCATCCAAGTATACATAGAGTAAAATATCACATACTCTCTTTTTAAAACCAAGGAAATAGGAAAGTTTCTTTGAAAATTAATATTGTTAAATCATTGTTCAATAAAGGTTTTCTTAAACTCATTTATCGAAGTTTTCTATCAACACTTTAAAATATAAAGTCTAGATAAGTTTTACAAAATTATCAAAGAATAACCTTTTCTAAAGATAAGCCTTACTTAGGAAATAAAAATAGTAAATGACTTAGAAGATCATTGATATTATTTACTTAAAGTGGATCTAATTTTAGGAAAACTTTAGAAAACATAAACATGACTACTTTAAGAAATTTTAGTCACTACTAAGGAATATTTAGAAAACTACATTTTCTAACCACCAGAAATAAAGTTGTAGGAATCTTAAAAGATTAAAATTACTTTTTGAAATTTAATTATTCTCAATAACTAAGAAATGGAATTAAAAGAAGGAAATACTCACTTATGATAATTTAGGAAATTTTCCAAACAAAACTAATTTCTTGTCAAGTCTTAGCATAATCTCACTTTAAGGCACATTGTTTTACAAAAATCATTGTTGAGACAATACCGCTAAATTCATGCATATAATTTGAGTCTATATATATATTTAAAGGATTTTTCAACCAAACAAATATCTATATTTTTTGTGCAAAGATTTTTGGATGGAGAAAAGTTTGAAAACTTGAGCTTTGAAGTTTGGAAATTTTGTATCAAGTTATGGCCATTTTAAGTTGGGATTTCTATTCATACGATTTTGTATGAATTCAATAAAATAGAATTAGAGAAATTGAGTAGATCTTGGATGAAATACTCACTTCGGGTATTTCTTTTGTTTAGGTATTGAGGACCAAGATCTTCTCTTCCCTGATGATTACTTTGACTCATAAAAGATCGCTATGGATGAGTAAGTTTCCTTTACGTTTATGTTTTCGCACATGTGCTAATAGAATACAGCACTAGATGTTAGGAAAAGATAAAATTGAATGCATGTGGGATATCATGGGAATTATGTATGTGAATTGTTATGTATGATCAATGAACGATAAGTATATCGGAACTCGATCTATGATTGATATAATTGTTTCTACGTATGTATTGCTATGTGTGCAATTATTACTTGATCACTTTAAATAATTTAATGTCATATTGGAATCCCCATATAATAAATTGCTCATGCATATCACTTAGAATATCATTTCGAAATTTTGCTACTACTCCTCAGCATGGGACCGGAAAGGTAAGCTGCATAGTACATCTTGAGGATTTAGAATGTTTGGGGAATACGGCCTCAAGTTGTAGCCGAGCCGGATCGATCGCTTTAGGTAAGGAAAGCCCGGGGACTAGTAGCACGGTTCATTGGAACCCCAAGACGCCCGCAACTTTTAAGGAGGTCGTTTGGGGCCCAGTTCAAATTGTTCCCTAACCGCCGATGGAGGGGTAAATCAATCATACATACGAAACTGAATAGTTGTATATAATGTTTGATCATATGGTTATTGCATTTCATATGTTTGATTAATAAACTTGGTTGGTTGCTTGTTATGAGTACTTTTGCGTAAGGAATATCTCACTAAGCTAGTTATGCTTATACCCCTATAGACTTTTGATATTGCAGGATTATCATTTTGCACTAGAGACCATCTTGATCACCCGGGTAGAATCTTTATTTTGGGAAGCTTTTGGAGGAGCTTTGTTTTGAAGTCTTAGAGTAGATTTCTTCTAAAATCTTCTAGCTTTAGTTATTTATCTTAAAACCATGTTGTTATGGGAATTATCAGGGGAATGCCCCTTAGAAGTTGTAAGACTTTATATTTCAGTAAAATTGAAATGACCTAGATTTAAATTCTATTTAGATTTCATGTGTTTATTTATTATCTTGAGTATTGAATTGAGTGAGTATGATGAATACCATGGTTATGTGGCTAGTAGTCTAGAATGCGTTATTTTGCATGTGTAGATTTAAGTTAATGTTTTTGTTTTATATGTATTAATGTGTGTGTAGTAAAATTATTAATTATGTCTTTTACACATTAAGGTGTTAATTAAGCTAGATTAATAAATCAACTTTAATTTTGTCTAAGGTTAATGATAGAACTTTATTTCTTTAGTTAAGCTAGTATTTATGCTTATTTAAGGCCCAAATGAAGTTCAAATTCATGCCAAATGCCTCCTAAATTTATATATGCATTAAGGGGTAAATTTGGAATGTGTTAAAGTAAAAATTAAGCTAATTTGAACTACTTTTTGGGCAGCTCATATTTTATCCGAATTTTCCTTTTGTTTCTTTCCTTTCTTTTCTTCTTCCATTTCCATCTCCATTTCCAACTCCAAGCCTAAACTAAGGGCGATAGCAAGCTTTGGAAATCAAGTTATCTTTAAGGCAAAGCATTTAAATGTGAGTTGCTTTAAGTGTGGCTTATGCTTTGTTTTCATTTCTTGTTGTAGTTTTTGTAAAGTCTTGGATGAAATGAGTTCAATGCTATCCAAATAGTTTGTTCATGCTTGGGATGAGTTATGAATGTGTTTTATAAGTGTGTGAGGATATGCATGTTATGTAGAAGTGATGGGAAGCATTGGGAGGATGTGAAGAGGAATTGTGTAGGGAAATCTAGATTGGATTGATGTGGAGTTAAAGTGTTTAATTGTGTTGAATTCTTTTTGAGTTGCTAAAATTGAGTAGTATAGATATGAGTGAATCATATGAAGTTGGAAGTGTAGTGGAGGAAGGTTTAAAGTGTATTAGGATAGAATTTTACAAAGTGGAAAAACAGGGGATTTGAAATTTTCGTTTAAGCCTGTTTTTAGAACGTACGCCGGCACCTGGGGATTCAACGCCGCCGGCTTAGAGGCAGCGTTAGATTCAAAATTCTTAAGGCTGGATGAAAGCCGCCGGCTTTCACTGGAAAAGCAGACAGCGTTCATTCTATCATATTGTACGCTGGCAGCGGAAATTAAGGCCACCAGCGTAAGTGTCAAAGCTGCCCGCATATCTGGGTAAGCGACGGCTTAGACCTCTCTGGACGTTTTTGAAAATTTTGGTTTTTGATTCTACACCGACTCAAAGCCGCCGGCGTAGGATGCAAAGGCTGACGGCGTACCCTTGAACACTGCCAGCGCTGGCAGTGTTGATTTTCAGAGAATCGAGCACCGGCTCAAAGCCGTCGGCTTTGGCTGCCGGCCTATCCCCTGTGCTTTTGAAATTTAAAAACTTTTTCTAAAATTTTCCGAAGTTTGTTATTTGAGCAATTGAGTATTTATTAAGCAATTTGAGATATAATAGGACCTTTAAATGCTTATTTATGACCTTGTATTCAATTATTTGGATTTCCTTGATTAACTGCGATAATGAAATATATACTTGTTGTGTATTGATTATTGTGATATTTCTATTTCAGTTAAGGATTCTTCGGTTAGTTCATCACCGAGAGATCCTAGTTATATACTAACTGATTCAAGTACGCAATAACTTGTTTAATGTTTGCTAGGACCAGACATTTCTAATTTGACCTAAATTGATTCGGCTTAACAATTGAATGAATTGGATGTCTATTACGCTGTTTAATCTGGTCCTAGGAGCAGCAAACCTGTCATGATGCAATGACATGTTAGCTAGGCACTTAACCAAGTCATGATGCAATGACTTTACCATGATGCAATGGTACGCTATGATGCAATAGCGATTCTTTTTGGTTAAGTGGGTAGCCGATAGGGGGGATTAGTATCAGAGTAACGTTTGCTTAAACTTAGGGGGAAATACCATGATTTAGTTCAAAGTTTATGGGAACTTGTGAACTAGGCTCATGTTATGGACTGAGTTTAAGTAGAGTCGGGCAACGGCTTTTAAACCCTAGATGAAGCTATTATCTTCATGAAATAGATATAGGAGGTATAAGTATTCGGACTGCTTATATCAACCCCCTGAGCAGCTGCTGTTACTCAGGATCCCTGAATTCCCGAAGTGTGACCGGGGTTTGAATACCCTCTTATTGATTTGTGATAGAAAATGTAATAAAGATAACCACTCGTCCTATGATGCATTACATCAACTTGATGATTTGTTTTGCATTGGTTATTGTGTACTGGGCCTCTGGCTCACTTTGGCTGCTTTGCAGGTATTGGAGACGAGTATTACGATGACTTAGGCTATGGGTCCGATTTCAAGAGATTTCTGGACGAGTGGGATGAATAGGATCCGATTACCCGGGACTTTTAGAAGACTTTTTGCTAAGGAAAAGCTATGTATAGAAGGCTTGTTAGTTAAGCTAATTTCTTTTGTAATGACCTTAAGATCCTTTAGGATTCTCATGTTTTGAGAAAACATGTAATTTTTGTAGTGTCATGTATTGGCACTAAACGATGTTTATTTAATGTAAATATATGTATAGATTGCTTTTGTTAGCAATCTTGTTTTATTTAAAAGTTCTTTACAAAGTTTAGTGATTTTGATCAAACAATTTTCATAAACTGTTAGTTTTAGGACAACCTTACATATAATGTGAAAACATTATATGTGGTTGGGGATTCGGTACTCTAAGTCTCGGATTTAAGGATCGGGTCTTTACAAAAATATATGAAGTGTTGTTTTGTATGTTCCGCTGCCAATATCTTAAAATGCATTACTCCACCGGTCTCCCTTTAATATGAATGTATGCCTTGTACCGATATAGAAGCTTTTGAGTGACTGAGGTAGTCATTCTGAAGTTTTAATATTGTGTATGGCGGGCTGTAACGTTTAGGATACCCATTAAGGCGTGACAATATTACTTCGACAACAACTTTGTTTTTTAAGACTTTTAGGTTTCCTTGGAGTCTTTATATATGGGTATTTGCTTTGTATTTGAAACACAAGTTAAATGAACACAATTCCTTTAAAGTTTTCTTCCAAAAGTGAGAACTTTCTTTTTGGTTCTTGTGGAAATAACTATTTCTTGATAGGTTTTGTTCTAGTTAACAAGATTTAATTGGGGTCAAGATCCATTCTTGATAGCTGTGGTTCTAAGAGACTGGTTTGCTTGGGATCAGGTTATAATTGAATCTTTGATAACTTTGGTTTCAATTGCCGTTCAATTAGAGTTAAGTTGTTGTTTGCCTATTTCAAGATGATCTTTGGGGTTCTTTTCCATTGACGATCGATTGGATCTTAGGTTTCATATACCTAGGGTTCACATTTTCTCATCACTCACATTACAACATCTTAAGACTTCATGCTTACCTTGATATGGATTTTGGTGTGATTATAGGTCTCCTTCCCCTTCTAACATTATTCTATTCTCTTCATTTCTTCGAGTAAAATACACCATTTCATCTAATTAGTGTTAAACTTTTGCTAATCCCATTTATTTAACATTAAAAAAGGGTTAAGGTTTTAGAGAACCTTACCTTAGAGTTTTTGGAAGGTTTTCTTAAAAAGGTGGCAAAAATGGGAAAGCAAATATTTATATGTGGAAGGAAAATGGTAGGATTAGGATTTAGACAAAGGGAAAATGATCCGCCTTCTAAGATTGTGCCACATAGGGTGATCTTGAGCGTGTAAGGTTTTGTTTGGTTCGTCTTGTTTTAGTCGGTTTGACATGTTATTTTTATCGTTTTCAAACCAACTATTTGTCAAGAAACAAATATAGATGAAAAACAGACATTTTTACTTATAAACAGATCAAACAAACCAAATACATATCAAATACAGATAAGATGTCACACTCCAAAGGGTATCATAAACGTGGCAGTCTGCCACATATAATATCAAAACTTAAGAATGACTGTCTTAGTCATGTGAAGGTCTCGGTATTACATGTAAGGCGTCTAACAGGGTAATAGCATACGCTTTTGGGAAGTGTGGTCTAAGCAAGTAATATTGAACATACAAGAATTTAAATAAAAATATATCATAATAATAATCAAAAGTCTATTACATGATTCTTAGGAGCATACCCTCACTGAAACTCCAAGGATCGAAATACTTAATAGTCTTTACAATAACTTAAATACTACATCAAAAGATTTTAAAGGAATTCTAGTCTAATCATTCAAGTAGATTTCCTTTAAAAGCTCCCAAAAGAAAACTTACGCGGATATAAGGAGACGTTGAGTATAAGAACAAGTGTTCCTATGAATACAAATATCTATAGGGGCGTAAGCTTTGCGGGCTTAGTGAGTATAATCTCAATAATCATACTTAAAACAAAATAACAACTAAGTTTATTAGATAAGCAAATGTAATGCAATAAGCACGTGAGCATACAAAACATATGATTTTCCAGGAATCATATGTTGAATGAATTACGCCCTTCATTGGGAGTTAGGTATTCCGGCCCATTACGACCATCACTTCTTTTAAAAATCATTTTTATAGATCTTACCGGCTCCTATTTGCCATAAAAAATATGTAGTTATTACCGGCTCCTATTAGCCATCAATTTATGTAGTTTTTACCGGTTCTTACTCGCCATATACATAATATACCAGTTATGCCTACCACCACTATCATACACTTATCCCACCGATTGTACAATAACGAATGCAATGTGACTCAACTTATGAAGTGCATGCATCAACTTTTATTTAGAGCCTAGCCATTATTTTTCAATTTCTTACAAGTGACCAACCAATTTTAACACTTCAACATGTTAATAAACATACAATTTATTACAAACAATTTATGACTTGATATGCTTAATATTCCTCCAATATGTTATAAACACATGAATCTTCAAATTTTATCTTTTCTTAAATCTAGTGCAACTAATTTACAAGCATAAGTATGAGCATGAAAAATAAGGGAAGTAGATTCACTCGGCCATGACGATACTCCCTTAGTCGAAGTAGTCCTCAAGGTAGTATACGTCCTCTCCTCGATTTTTAATCAAAGGAAATACTCAAAATGAGTATTTCATGGAATTTCTAGTCAAAACTTCTAACTCTATTTTCTAATTGCGGTAAAATTCGTATAGATAGAAATTCTAACTTAAAATAGCCATAACTTACCAATTTTAACTCGGAATTTCGCATATAATATACTGTTTTCTACCTATTCGAAAAAATCTATCTAATTCTAAGGTTATGTTTATCATAAAAGGTTGTTTGGGTCCCAAAACTGCAGGGTATAGATTCACCACGAAAATTCTGGTTTTCAAAACTTAATTTTGCAAACTTTTCTTTATCTAAAAATACTTGTACCAAAATATATATATTATTACAATCGAAAAAACCTTTAGAATATATATATATATATATTGACTCATATCATATGCATGAATTTAATGAAGTTATCTCAACTATGATTTTTGTAAAAGTAATGTTTTCTAGAAATTGGAAAAGCAAAACTTTGAAAATTTCTACTTAACTTGTTGAAAATTTCTTAAATTATTTTAAGTGAGTATTTTCTTCTTTTGATTCTATTCCTTAGTCTTTTAAGTTTCTCTAGAAATGATTTTTGTCTTTCTAAGTTTCTTATTACTTAATTTCTAGAGGTTGAGAGGGTAGTTTCTAGCTACTATTTGAGAGTGGTTAAAATTTATCAAACTTTACATTTTCTTAAATTTTCTTAAAGTTTATTTCATTAAAAAAATTTCCTAAGTTGTTTACTAATTTTATTCCATAAGAACATTTTATTTTTATAAAAGAAACATTCTTGATGATTTTTTTTTCAAACTAGTCTATTTCTTGATATTCTAGAGTATTGATGAAACTTTCTTAACGAAGTTTGGTAAAACTTTTGTTAATCAAGGATTTGAAATTTTAATTTTAAAGAAAACTTTTTCACTTTATTGTTTTGTAAAATGTATGTATGATATATCTACTTTATGTATCATTTAAAAATTCCTATGTTCTTTGATTACTAAAAACTTATGATGAACTCCTCTAGATTTTTGGAAAAAATTTGTTAAGATAAATTCCTAAGTCTTTATGGGAAATATCATTTCTTTCATGACAAAAGTTTCCTTTGGAAAGAGCTCTCATTTTTCTCCTTTTTATTTAAGAAAATCTTGTGAGACAACATCAATATGCTCATGCATGATCATGAATATGAAAATACAAGGAATATATAATAAATAAGTTAATATATCAAGTATTGGGAACCTTAGCTTTATCAAGGTAACTCAGTCAAGTATTGGGAGCCTTGGCTTCATTAAGGCAACCTAGACTAAGAATAGACTAATCCCAAAAAGAGAAAAAGAAAAAGAAAAGAAAAGCAATAATAATAGCAAGTTAGAAATAGTTAATACGCATTAGGCTCTAAAAATATAGATATACATATACTTAATAATATATATAGAGTTCGATTAGAGTATAATAACAACAAAAAAAATCATCAATAATCAACATATATATAAGCATAATAACAACATATTAAAATTGGAATCTCATGTACAAGAACAAAACATGAACATGTTGTTGCTGTTACAACTCATATGAGTTTCAAAACAACACCATGGTCATGCTAGTTACATGACATGAGTAAAAAAATAAGAATAGAAATTTTACCTAAAGTATTTGTGTGGTATGAAGGCAGTAGATGAATAGGATATTATGTGGGTAGTAGAAAATAGTAGATGGTTTGTGTGTAGAGGAGCATTTTTGTGAGTGATTGGTGAATGAGAGTTTTGGTAGAGAGAAATTTTTGTGGAGATTGTTTATGGAGTGAATTTTAGAAGGTTTTGTTATGTGTAAAGATGGTGTGAAAGACATGAAGGGAATGGGGTATTTATAGAAATTTTAGAGTGGAAATTAGATGTAATAAAATAAATTGAAAAAGAAAAATAAATTGATGGAGGAAGAGAGAGGGGGCACCAGCCACTATTGAGGGAAGAGAGAGAGTGAATTTATTTTGTTTGTTTTGTAATAAAAAATAATAAAAATGTGAAGTATGATTTATGTGAAAGTGTATTGGAAATGAAAAAAGTAGAAAAATAGGTATGTAGGTAGTAATAATAGGTTGTAAGGTAAAATAGAGATAGATGAATAGTAATAAATAGTAGTATAGAACAATAAATAGTAAACAAGACTAATAATATACCAGTAGTAAAGAAAATATGTGTATGAATGCAATATCTGTTATTTTAGTTATCAAAAAATTACGAAACTGATATTTTTGAAATCCTTGTATTATTTTGGTCCTAGTGGTGTTATCGAAATATTTTTACTATTTCGAACCTCGGGACATGCTTTTCAAGAGCTGATCCCATTTAGGTCTAAAGGACGCTAGAAATTCGCGAATATGATATTTTTACGTTTCGTTATATTATTACAAACTATTATTACTAATTATTTCAACTTCTTTTTCTGGGGCTAAAGAATACGGGAATTGCCGAATTTAAATTATAGGGTTTGTTCTAGCTTTTTGTTGACCTTTAGGGTTTCCGGTTTGACTTTTAATTCTAAGATTAAGTTTAAAATTAACCAAAATTTTCAAGGGTTTACATAAGATTCAGATGTATATCAAATATAGATAAGATACAAATTTAATTAGACGATTCGAATAGACTAAATCTTATATGTGTAAGAACCTTAACTAGTTTCAAACAGTTTAGGGTTTGAATTAATCTTTTGGATAAATAATGATTCCAATAGGTTGAATAAGTCTAATTAATTTATTTGGGATAATGACAAAAATGGTATATGAAATTTCGCAAAAAGAACCATTAGATACCTGAAGTTTGGTTTTGAATAATTTGGTAACTGAAAAAAGTTTTCATTAACTTTTTTCATACCTAAAGTTTAGTTTTGATAATTTTAGTACCTAAATAACTTTTTATGAACTTTTTTTATACCACGTTTCACTTGTTT
Organism: Combretum micranthum; assembly: GCA_024138025.1. Classification (NCBI taxonomy): domain Eukaryota; kingdom Viridiplantae; phylum Streptophyta; class Magnoliopsida; order Myrtales; family Combretaceae; genus Combretum; species Combretum micranthum. The sequence continues at coordinate 50,940 of JAMXBD010001800.1, read as the reverse complement.
TAGGTATGAAAAAAGTAAAAAAAAACTTTATTCAGGTACCATATTGTTCAAAACCAAAACTCTAGGTACCTAATTGTTTTTTTTTTTTTTTTTTTTGCAAAAGTTCAGGTACAATTTTTGTTATTAACCCAATTTATTTTAACTAAATCTTAAATTTTGATTCATGGTTGTTCCTAATTAAGGGAAAAATCATAATTTTGCAAAAATAGAGTTCCTAAGTATGTTATTTTGAACTTTCTAATGAAACTTTTCATTAAAAAAAAGACATTATTAAATTATACTTTACTTTATTTTGATATTTGAATTATTTTTTAGTTTTTTTAAATTTTGGTTCTCAATTTGATGAAAAATTGGAAATTTTGAAAAATTTAGCCATTGAAATTCATACATGGCTTCCATTGGCTTCATTTGGTTTTGATTTCTTATGATTTGTGTATGGATTGTTTTGTACACTATTGGCAACACCAAAAGCAATATGCTCTTTTATATAAATGCCGTGTACCTTATATATCGCATTATATAAATATATGGATTAATAAATAACTTATAATGCCTTAATTCAAAGGCAATCACTAGTCAAGCAAAAAGTAACTAATGTATCTTTCTAACTACCTACCACAAGAGTAAAGTCCTTGTAAATGTGGGTAAAGTAAGGTTATAATCGATTTGAGTTGAAAAGATAGTATTAAACTCTTAATCTTAAAGCTAGGCTCAATTTAAACTTGATCGAGTACAAAAATTTGAGTCTAAGTTTAAATCCAAGTAGTAACACAAAAGCTCGAGCTTAACTTAAATAAGCTTGTTTAGGATCAATTAATTAAAAAATATTTTTAAGTATAATTAAAATAATATTATTATCTAAACTCAATTAAATTTCTTATTAGATTGAAGCTTGATTACGCTTGAGAACTAATTAAGGTAAATAGTTTAAAGGTTTGAGTCTAGTTTGATAAACTATTCAAGTAATTTTAGCTCAAACTCAAGCTCGATTCGACTATTTTCAAATTAAACACAAAGTAAAAATAGAGTCAAACTTAAGTAGTTTGTGAACCAAATTGATTCATTTACACACCTAAAGTAGACTACTCATGGAACTTTACTCATATAAGGATATATAGCCCATACCTAATTTGACCAATTGGTGAGGAAGCCAGCTTTGTTGTGACCTTTTGAGTCATTTGGCCAAAAAGTTACTGTTTAATTTTAAAATGATATTTACTATCATGGTCTAATAAATCAATACTATCATTATATCTAGATAGGTGGAAAACAATGAGGATTTGATGATACCTATGGAAATAAAAGGAAAAATAATATTAGGTAATTTAAGTATAAAGTAGAATTGTGTAAAAAGGATAAGAAATGAGTGGACAGTTTTGTACTTTTGTAGTCCCCTTCTTTTCTCTTCAACTTTAAAGAGAAATGGGTGGAAAATGGTAGAAAAGAGAGATAATTATAAAATTGACCCTTTACCAATTTTCATAAAAATAATACAGGAATAGTTTTGTCAATTTACCTTTTGAGTTACCAAACACAAGCTAAAATTCCACTAGATTCCATTTTCACACTTTTCTCTTCTTTATGTTCCTCTTTTTGTCCACTTCCAACATCACAAAATTTCCAAACACATTGTTGGTCCCTCATGTACGTATAAGTACAATTAAGTAGCCAAAAAGTAAAGTAGATTGTTACGTTTAGACTACCATAAGCTTGTTTAGGATCAATTAATTAAAAAATTTTATAGAATACTTGCGCAATTAGCCAAAATTGACCCTCTTACCAATTTTCATAAAAACTTATGGACTGTTACGTTTAAACTACCATAGTCATTCGGAAGTTTTGTATTAGATGCAAGGCGATCCCTTACGACAATAGAATACTTGCGCAATTAGAGATAGATAGTTTAATTTGATAGAGAAAGCATAAAAATACAAGCCACAGATATTCAGGATCATTTACAAAATACTAAAGGGCATTCTCCCGCAAAAGAATAATAAATCTAGGTAATAGTTTTTGATATCAACTCGAGTTTTTAAGGTTTCCAATAGAAGTCTATACAAAAGCTAAACATCAACTTCTAGGAAACTCCTATTCTTGCTTTACCTGAGTTGGTCAATTCCTGAGACACAACCACAAATATGAAAAGTGCAACAAAAAGAAGCTGTGGGGTATAAGCTACGCTAGCTTAGTGAGTAAACACTTCCAAAATATACATATCCCGCAATTACATACAATCAAGTGGATTTAATCATCCTTATGAAATGTAACAACAACATGGGCATACAAGGCGTATGATCAACTGGGAATCATATGTTAAATAGATTTGCACTCTCTATTCGGGGTTAACAGATTAACGAATCCTGTGGTATTACTTTGAATTACTATTTCGTTTTATAGCTCACGGGCAACCCATTAACTGTACCGTTTTATGGCTCATGGGCAACCCATTTCATTAATACCGTGTATGGATCATGGATAACCAACATGATTAAATGTACCATCCTCATCGTGAAGTGATTATGTCCACGTTACTTATTAATTCGAATAATTATTAATACAATTTCATAGGTGACCAAGCAATTTGCAAACACTTATAATCATGGCATATGTACACTCATCAATTAGTCACCCAGTTCCGATATACTTAGCACATTTTTCTCAACACATCAAGGAAACATACATAATCCCATAATTACTCATCATGCATTTCCATTTCTATCTTTGCCTATCATTCTAATGCAACTACGAATTACAAGCACAAGATGGAATCGTAAATAGGAAGTATGACTCACTCAGCCATGGTCTCCGATCTCTATTCGTAATAATCCGGGAGCAAGGAATCCTCCGATTCGAAATCACCTAAACGAAAGAATTACCCAAATGAGTATTTTAAACCATAACTAATTCCAACTTATTAAACAAAAATTTTCAAGTTCGTAATTTTCGTGGTTAGTGGAAACTCCAACTTAAAACTGTTATAACTTGGTCATTTTAACTCGGAATTTTGCAATATAAGCAGTCGGTTTCTATGTACTTCGAAAGATCTATCAAATTCTAATGTTATTATTAAGTTTTGAAAACTTTTAGGTCTCGGAAAGTTCAGATCAAATCTGATCAGTAAGTAAAATCATGTTTCCAAAATTGTTTGTGAAAATTTACATTGTTTCTACCCTGTATATTAAATGTACATGCAATATCAACAAGTTAATATCATGAATGACATGTTATGAGCTATCTATATGTATGTTCTTGATGATATTTGATTAAAAATAATTTTTAGATGAATTCCACTTTGAGAAAACTTCAGAATACTTGATTTACGAAAACTAGTTTTGTTTCTTGAAAAATCATCTTTATTTTTAATAAAATAAATCCTTGATGACCTATATGCCTAATACCCTCATTATTTTAAGAAATTTCTTCATTTAGGAGTTTCAAAATAGATGTTTAAGTGGGGGTCTTACCTAGTTATGAATTTTACAAAAATTGTTGGTGATGAAAATAGAGTTTGATTTATGTGTTGAAACGTTTCCTTTCTTTTAGAAATATTCTTTGATAAAGTCCATTTTTTCTTTTTACAATTGAATCCTTACTATACCTATTCCCAAAGGCCTCCATTTCTTAATTAAAATCCTTATTTGGAGTTTGAAAATAGGTGTTTAAATATGGTTCCTTCCCAAATCCGAATTTTTGTTAATTTGTTTGAGGTTATTTCTTGAAAAACTCATTTAATTTTTCTAAAATTAAGTCCTAATTAAACTTATTCCCTAAAACTTATATTTTTTAAATAAAATTCTTATTTTGGGGTTGGAAAATAGGTATTTACATATTAACTCCTCCTAGTTTCTAATTTTAAGTTCTTGTTGGAGTTGAGACAAGGTTCTAACTTAACTTTTATAAAGTTTTCTTATTTTGAAAATATCTCTTAGTAAAACTAGTTTTAACTCATCAAAATCATGTCTTTACGATACCTATTTTATAAGCCCTTCTTATTTTATATAAAACACTCATTTTGGAGTTGGAAAGTAGGTTTTCAAAATAGGGGCCTTTTTAAATCCGAATTTAAAAATTTGTTTTTGGTGGAAACAAAATAATAGATCTTGAGCTTTAGGCAACATCCCCATTAATACTATCATATTACAAGTCTTTTATTCACATAAGACAAATATTTATGACATTTACATACTCAAAACAAAATCGATCTATGATGTCATTCATGTTATGGATGCAAATGCAAGATGAACATTATGAAGGGGAGGTTAGTAGCAAGGTATATCATCAAAATATCAACAAGAATATAGAAAAGTAATAACTTAAAACAAGAGATCCACAACATTGTGATGGCATGAACATCATGTTCAAGTGTTTCCACGTCCTTGCATAAAAGCTCATGGAGATTTCGATGGAACCACACATGTCTGATCTTGCCATTACATGTTTTATTTATGGTAGGGTTTAGATATATTACCTATGGATTGGTTTGAATAAGAAAAATTTGTGTGTGTGTGTGTTGGGAGGGGGGGTTTGCTGTTGGGTGTTGGCTCATGGCGACTAGAGGGGAGAGAGTTGAGAGAAAAAAATTTTGCTAGAATTTTGATAGTGAAAAAGTGAAATGAGATAGGCATGAAGGGGTTTATATAGGAAATGTGATTATGGTTTGTGTGATTAAATAAAAGAAAATAAAACAAAATTGAAGGACTGTGTGTAAGGGAGGGGAGCGTTGGTTTTAGAGCTAGGAGAAGATAGAGAGATGTGTGTGTTGTTTTGTGTAATATCTCAAATTTAATTAAGTAATTTAAGTAATAAAATTGTACTGGAAAAATAAATTGTAAGGGATATGATGTAAGTATGTAAGAATAGGGTATGGTTGGTTGTAGTTGGTGAATAGTGATGATTAGAAATAAAAAAAATAGATTAGACAATTAAATTATCGGTAGTAATAAAAATACTGTAAAATGACTATAACTATAATTTTTATAAACCAAAAAATTCTTAAAATTATATATTTGAATTCCTTATTAAATTTTGGTTTTAAAGAGTCCTCCAGAATATTTTTCTATTTTCAAGTCCCCGAAATTGGTTTTCAAAAGCAGATCCCGATCGAGTTTGAAACAGATGAATATTTTCGAAATATGATCTTTTTATGTTTCAATATATTATTTATGACTATATTCTAAAGCTAACTCATTTTTATTGTTCTGGGTTTCCGTTCTTGGTATCGTCAGACTTAGGGTTCTTAGGATCCAAACTAGCCCTAAAGTATTCTTTTAGGGTTTTGGTTTTCGAAATCGAGTCTGATTTGTTAGGAAAACAAGGGCTTACAAAGTTAGCGGCCTTTTTAATCTTCTTGCCAAAAAGTTACTATTTAATTCAAAATTAATATTGTAATCATCCAAATTTATGCAACTCAAAAATAATAATCATTAAGAAAATAATATAAAAAATTTTGAAGAAGCTTTAAGAAAAGTCAAGAAAGCACTCGTAATTTTCGTGATATAAAAATATAAATAAATTGATAATCATTTCTCGATAAAATTATATACATATAAAAAGGATAAAATTAATATATATATATATATATATATAAGAACTAACATAAGATTTAATTAGACAAAGATAATAATAAAAGTTATAAAATATAACATTCTAGATAATTAAAAGAAATCTATGATGAGTTAATAAATAATTATAAAAGAATAGCACTAAATCTAAATAACTTGAATCTTAAGATGTTTTATTAAAAAAAATATATTATAAGAGACATCAAATCAATATGATGAGAAAAAATAAAAAAAAAAGAAATATTAAACAGACCCGATGTACATACAAGAATATAATATAAAACTTAATAAATAATAGGTTATCAAAAAATTCAAAATTGTAATAGGAGTGAGCTTAATATCAAAAATTAATCTACATTAATTGGAATAAAAACAATAAAAGCGTGAGTAAAAGAATAAAATCCTAAAATGATTGAAAGCTTTTGAATTATGAATACTAAAGCTAATATAATGTCAACTACGAATGGATGATTAATCTTGAAGTGTTTAGAATATAATTTAATAATTGAGTTTAGATAGTTTAATTAAAATAAGTAAATTGAATTATAGGTTATAAATAGATAGCTTAACATGATCATATTAGTAAATAGACTTAATTGAAAATTGAGATTTCAAATGCCATTTCTAATCTTTTGTCTACTTCAATTATTCCTTTCATGAACCAAATTTTCAAGTCTTTCTAATTATCAAATTTGAACTCTATTTCCTTCAAATAATCTATTTACCTTAATTATTTTTCCAACAAATCAAATTTTCACTATCATCTCAACCATTTTTAATTTGAAAACCCATTTCTTTTAATCTAAAATGACCCAAAAATTTCTTAAGTTCAAATAACTAGATTTATAAAGTACTTAAATATAGTCCCTTTAAACTAAATTCTATACCTTCAATTTCGATGAATTTTGAGTTCATCTACTTATTTAAAAATTTCAGTTTTTAAGCCCAAACTTAACTAAATTTCAAGTTTTACAAAATTAAATTTCTAAACTAGACTGTCAATTTAACCTGCAAATTTTTTTTTTATATATTCTAAACTTTTCTCTAAATTGTTTTTTATACTTAAGATAATTATCTAAAGAGTTTAGAATAAAAACCCTACCAATTAATACCTTAAAAATCTCCTTATATTTAACCTTATCCTCCTCTTTTCCCTTTAAAAAATCTACTTTTCTTTTTCATTTCTTCTACCTTATGCTTTCTTCTTCCTTTTGCTTTTCCCCACCTTCTTATTCTCTTCTATCTCTTAAATCACCAACCTAATCTCAACTTTCAATAAGATTAACAAAAGTAATAGGAGATGAAATGAAGATAAAAGATGAGAAGCATGCTTGAACGAAGTTACAACAACTAGAAACTAGTAGTAGTAGTAGTGAAGAACAAGATGGTTAAGTTCATCACAAATGTGAGTATGCTTAATTGCTTTGTTTTGATTGTTACAAATGTATATATATGATGGATTGATGTTAGAAATGAGTTAGGTTTGTGATAAAACTTGTGAATGAAGAAGATATGAGCACGAAAGTTAAAAATCTAAATAGAATATATATATATATATATATATGAAGTTGGGAAGTGATGATGTAGTTTGGAGATGTTTTGATGAAGTAAAATGAGATTAAAAGTGTTGAAAGTTGTGAATATAAGTTTTATGTTGATTTTATGGTGTTCAAATTGAAGTAAGATGTGTAAAAAGTGTTTAAAAAGAAGAAAGAAAATAGAGAATGTCGCAAGGATCCATACATCCTGTCAAACGGGCCATTTAGAGGGGTATTTCACTTTCGGATTTTTTTTTTTTTTTTTTTTGCAAAGTCCTTGTGTCCAAATGGCCCCATTTAAGGGGGTATATGGAGCAAACGACCATTGAAACAACTTATTTGGAGGGTGTTTTACTTTTGGATCATTTTTGGATAAAATCCCTAGGTTGAAAGGCCCTTGAAATGGCCCCATTTGGTTTCCCCTATAGTGACATTATTTCATATTTTAACCATAACTTTTTTCATCTTGACCTCGGATTGAGGTGATTCAAAATGCTATGAAAAGCTTAAAAAGAGATCTACAACTTTAATGTTTGCAAATTATAAAAGTATCTGTAACCCCTGTTTTCTAAGCCCTAAACCTTAAGCCGGAAAGTCTACCGGAGACCTTAAGTCAACGGATCTTGAGTAAAACCCTACAGTTTAGATCCTGAAAACCCGAGTTCGCAAATCGAGGAGTCGAAAAATAATTAAAGTGTCTAGGATAGTCCGTAATAATATTTGAATTATTAAAAAGATCAGATCGGTTCAATTTCGGCTTATTTCGAACCCGTTTGGATACTGCTTTGGAAAGCGTGTCCCGAGGCTCGGAAAATTAAAAATATACTTTAATATTTTTATTTCGTATTTTTATAAGGATTTCAAAAATATCAAGTTTAGAATTTTTCGGATTCTAAAAATATCAGTTATAGCTCATATAAGCTTATTTTACTCTTACTGGTAACTTAATTGTTAAATTTCTAAAAATAATTTAATTGATTATTTTATTTAAATCATAAAAATTCTGCTACTTAAATAAAAATATTTTTCTTAATTTATTTCATATATTTTCTTATTCAAAAAGCCACTTTATCTCAAGTACACATACATTATCATTACTACATTATTATGTCTTCTTTTGCTTTTTCTTACACTTCCATTTCCCAAAATTGCAGCTGCCCATTCCCATAAAATTAGCCACCTTTCATTATTTTTAATCAATTATTTGATATTTTTAAAGTCTATTTTAGTTAGAAATGGATGCAACTTGTTACACATTCAAAAATACAAATTGGAAATCAACCACACACACTCCCACACCCTCAAAAATCACGACCAGCCCCCCCTTGTTGCAGCTGCTGTTTTAATTTTTTTTAAATTATTTTGCTCACTTTAAACACTATGTAAACATCTCATTCCTTCCCTCTTTCATATCTGTAAAGCCTACATTTTTCTCTCTCTTTTTCCCTCTCTTTTCCTCTTCTTCTTGCCTTTTTTCTTTTGAAAACAAGCTGTCCCCATTTTTCTTTCTTGCTCCCACATATATTTCTTGCAAGTATTTGAGGTAATCTTTCCCTTTTTGCTCTTATAAGATGTTCTAGGATGATACCATGGATGTTTCATGCATCAAAGGATATTCCACAAGCTTAAAAGGCTATGGATGATGATGCCAAGAAGTGAAACACTCCTCTAGATGATGATCTCTTTTGTTCTTAGTATTTTTGTTATATGGAAGGCTTGTTTATCTTCTTGTTTTTGTGATAGCTTGTAGATCTAGAGTTTTATCAAGCTTTAGTTATGTTTATGTGTAGATCTAGAAGTTTAAGGCCTACTACTAAGTTTTTCTTATGCTTTCATGGTTATATGTTGAGTAGATCTTAGATTCAAGTTGGAATGAAAAAGAAAAATTCGTAACTTGTCAATGCCCTATTTTAAAAACCCTCTTTCAAGTCTTAAAATGGAAGCTTTTGTTAAGAAAATGAAGGTTTGATAGATGTATATCATCAAGGCTTCATCTTGCAAGAATCAAAGTTGATTTTCAAAGTTTATTTTCAAAAAACAAAAATTGTATTTTCGGATCAAGACAAAGATCCAAAATAAAAACATGTTTTTCAACTCACAAATGAGGATTTTATTCAAGAAATGAAGGGTTCTTAGGATATAATATGTAATGGGTTGTTTTTCATGAGTTTTGATGAATTTTCTCAAGAGATATGTCCAAAATAAATTTATGAAAATTCGGATCAAGACCAAGACTTATTTTTGGAACCCATCAATCAACTTTAAAATGAAGATTTAGGCAAAAATATAAGAGGCTCTTGATATAGATATCGTAAGGAATGGATTTTCATAAGTTTGAATGGGTTTTCCTAAGAAGTATTGCATAAATCAAGTGCTTTGTAGAAGACAATATTTAGGTCTTGTTTTCATTGTAAGTTTCAAAGTGGAAATTCGTAATTATGAGAAGACCAATTTTGAAAACCTTCTTTTTGATCTCAAAACAAGTATTTTACATTGAAAATGAAATGCTTTGATGATACATAATATAGGAAAAATTATTTTCATTGAACTAAGTGAGTTTTAGTAAAGGAATTACTCAAAACAAGACTATGAGTTTCAACTTGTGAATGTTGGTTTTATGAATATGGATTCTTAGAAGTTTCTTTTGAACATTATGTTTGGGATTAGATAAGCATGTAATCTCTTAATTTTGTTTAGAGGATCTCCTTGCAAGTTTAGGACTAATATGAGTCAACCTAAGTAGTTAAATAGAGTAGATATGGCAATTTTTCACAAAGGCTCAAATCTGGAATTTTCGCAACCCTACTGTACAGTACGTTTCCGACCCTTAAATGACCTTAAATGTTTGAATTAACTTTAGAAATGGATAGCTCTTTCGAAGTAGGTATAAATCGGTATATTATAAGCTAAATTCCGAGTTAAAATGAGTTAGATATGACCTTTTTAAGTTAAGGATTCAACCTAGACGGAAATTGACGAACTTAGTAAATAAAATTGTTAAGTTTAATAGAACTTCATAAGAGATGCTCATTGAGGGTATTCTTTGTACTTAGGTGAATTGGAGGACGGGTTACCACTTCCCGAGGACTATTACGACTAGTGGATTTTCACTACATGGACAAGTGAGTTCATTTCTCAATCAATTATGCTCTTGGATGTGCTTGTAGTAATAGTGGCATTAGACTTAGGAAAAGATAAAATTGTGTTTGAATGGTGATCTAAACTTGCATGAATGAACGATAAGTATATCGAGGCAAGCTTTGTCGTAATAATCTTGTGTGAACTACTATAGATTTGGAATGTCTGAAAATTGTATGGTCACTTTTAAATTATCTAAGTAATATGTCATGATTATATGAATAAACTGTACATGCATATCACGTAGTGAGTCTTATATCATTGTCGAGTATGTCTTTGGTGGGACAAAGGTGTACTCGGGAGGCAGCGGGTCTTTAATGAAAGGGGACTAGGGTCGCATGACTTATGGACCACCCCATTCGAATAATGAAACTATGGTTGTATGACTTATGAACCAACATTAAAATTGTGGTTGCATGTCTTATGGACCAACTTGGAATTGTAGTTGCATGACTTATGAACTACCCCAAACCCCGAATGGAGGGCGCAAATTCATTCACTTATGACTACCGGAAAGTCATATGCTTGTTGCTCATATGCTTGTGCATTCATATGGTTGCTTAATTATAACTTGCTTGTATAGATATTTTAGCTTGGTCGGGCATGTTACTTGAAGAAGATGAATCTCACTAAGCATTAGCTTATACCCCAACAGTTTTTGTTGCAGTGTTCCTATTTTTGGATGTTCCGAGAGGACACTTTGTGCAGGTTTACTATATTGGATTAAAGAGCTTTTGAGGAAGTCGGGACCTAGTATAGGCGTGGACTTCTAGGAAAATCTTTAATGTAAATTCAGATATATTGTAATTGGAGCTAAACAATGTAGACTCCTATTATTTTGGCGGGGGTATGCCCCCTTGGCTTTTGTAAAGTTAACTATTTATCTTAATGTGATTTATATTCTTAATGCTATGTATGCTTTCTTAAGACTACTCGAATCAAAGTGTGATCCTAAAAGTTGTGAAAGTACACCTTACACTCGATATGTAAACTTATGGGATGACTAAGGTGGTCATACTTAAGTTTAAGTATTGCGTGTGGTGGACTGTCGCGTTTAGGGTACCTTTAGGGCGTGACAGTATCAAGACCTAAATTTTGATTGATTTTAGCTATTACATATTCTAAACACAGTTGAAAACTTGTGTTTGTTTGTTAAATGTGCGTAGTTAAGTATAAAATGAACTTAGCTAATACACCTAGGTTCAACTTGAATAAATCAACTTGAATGAATTAAAATGAATTGGATTAATTAAATTTAATCAACTTAGTTAAGATTAAGTCAACATAGACTTAAGTAATATGAATCTTAGATATAAATTGAATTTAGTTAATTAATTTAAGTTCAACTTGACTAAATAGACTTTAGTAAGCTAAAATGAATTAGATTGATTAATTTTAATCACAATGACTTAGTAATTGGACTAAATGATTAATTCTAATTAATTTGGTTAGGATTAAGTTAAATTGAAATAATAGCTGATAATTGGATTAGAATGATATGTTGGGATAACCACAATTTTTATGGGGAATACGTTGTTTCAAATTTGTGTTTGTTTTGGAAATAAATGTTTTTATCTGAATGCTTTGTTGATGTTTATGTAATAAATGATTATAAACAAAGAGAAAATAAATATTTTGACAGACAATAAAGGGCAATTTTCACAACCATGGTGGGGTTCCTAATCAGTGTCTGATCAATTAAGATCCTAAAAGAAGTTTAAGTTCATAGATGTATGTTTGCTTTTGTTATATATTCTCTATAATAGCAACTAGCCAACCTCCTATATCTGTTTGGATTTCAATATGAAAGATGATGGTGATTTGATGATGATAATAATGTTGACGATGATTGGAATGATGAATGGGGATAATACTTTGGTTTTCTTAGAGGATTGTTATGGCTTAGCTTAGATGGCAGGTGTATAACATCAACGTTATCATCTTGTTTGCGCGTGTAATATAGTTACGCTATATTAAATAAACATAACTGACTATGTATAGGGATTGGGTAACCGTCTACTGTTTGTTGACTGTATTGTTTGGTGAAATATTAAAATCAAAGAGATCACACATTGCTTGAAATGATTGTATTGTTGTTGTTGATGAGTGTTTACTATATTGATTGGTCACCTTAATAAATGGGCTTAATACTATTTTCCTATTTAATTAAACAATCATTCATTGAACGACAACATAGTTGCATTAGTATGGTATTCACATCATGTGCTAGCATCTCGATTCTATGGTAGTCTAAGTTATGTCAGTATGTTTGTTTCTCCACTTGGATACTATAGGGTTGCTCGTATCCCAAGAACTGAAAAGGCACTGAAGGACGTCGCCAGTGTGGGTGTTAGCTTAGGAGATGTTAGCACTTAGGGAGTTTATGTGGTTCTAAGGGAAGTAGAGGGTATATTGGTATTATAAGTGTTTCAATCTATGCACAAAATGAGTTTAAGATGAAGTCCTCACTCCTTAGCTTTTTCTAAGGAGAAGTTAGAGGCTATGTTTGATAACACGAGTTTCCACAAAAATCCTCCCTCCTTACTATGTCTAAGGGGAAGTTAGAGGTTATTTTTTAATAAAAGGTATTTCAAAATGAAATCCTCCCTCCTTAGTTATATCTAAGGAGCAGTTAGAGGTTACGTTTGTTATATATAATGATTTTGTGTTGAGATAGTTATGAGTTGAATGCTTTAAAATGAGAAAGCACCCCCTTACTTAGTTCACAGTTCTATTGGGGGTGAATGAATTGAGTTAGTCCTTTAACCCCTAAGAGAGAGCATAAATCTCTATTAGTTTGGATTTTGATCATCCAAATTATACACATTATATGATTGAGTGTTATATTGCATATGTTTGTAATAAAACTTGTTTGACATTTGCTTGATGTGTGATTTGGTTATGTTATTCACTAAGATATAGTTTAGCTCATGTCTTCATAGTTTTTGTTTGTTGCAGGAATAACTAAAGCTTTGAGAATAGGGTAAGCCTGTGTGGAGAAGACTTCTTGAAGATAGAAGATAAGTTAGATATGAGAAGTAAATAGATTGTTTTGTATTAAGATTTTGTTTCATGTAACACAAGCAGACGACGCACCCGTGATGCGTGTGAAAATAAAACAACCCAACATATATAAATTAAATAGATATATTGTTTTAACAGGTTGGAAGAGGACAACCTGAATTATTCCTAGAAATTAGGAAATTAATTACAAATCATAATTACAATTGTATTTTCCACAAGTAACTTCTCCATGTTAGATAACTGTTATGCATAAATATGATATCAAAATTTTAGATCGGTATATAAAAATATATAATTAGACTAAAAAAAGAAAAATACTATGTCTATTCAATCCCTATTTAATTTTATTCAAACTCTATTTAATTTCATGATTTCAGGGATACAAAAAATATTTTATGCTCATATATTAAAAAAGGAAAAGATTATATCTATTTAACCTCTATTTAATTCTATTCAAACCTTATTTAATTTCATGATTTTAAGGATACCAAAAATATTGTAAATCATTTAATTTTTCATAATTCTTAGAAAATAATCTTAAAGTTAAATACCAAAACCAAGACCCTAAAAACCGACCCAAGTAAAAACTGAATTCTAAATAAGATCAAATACTAAAACTCATTATCTTGAGAAAAAGTGGACCCTCAAAACAAAATAGAAAATCCAATAATCGTTTTATTCAACATCCGTACGCCAACTAAATCATCTGTCTGATTCCTAACACGCAAATCAAGATGATATCTAAATAACACTAGACAACAAAATACTAAACCTTAAATCCATCGGTGAATTTTAGAATAAAAAATTTCAATTACCACCAAAAGTCAAACAGAGTCAATCCATAACCCTAGACTCAATTAAACAATCACAGGAATTGAAAAATATTAACCAAGTCACAATAAAAAACATAAATTTTGAACCAAAAATCTCTTTTCACTTTTCCGAATTTCCGACATTTCATCCACTCACATACTACCAAAACCTCTCTCTAGCTACTACCCACATATTACTACAATTACTTTTCTTCTTCTTCAACAAATACATAAACATTAGGTAATATTCCTAATATTTTCTTATCATGTCATGTAACATAACATGACCATAGCGTATGTTTCTTAAACACTTAAATATTACGGAAGTAACACTATGTTCATATTTTATTCTTATTCAAGAACACATTACATTTTATTATTATGTTGTTATTATGTTATATGCTTTATTATTGTTCTAACCTAACTTCTATATTATATTATTTATATTTATGTATCTATATATTATTCTTAAAGCATATAAGCTCACTACATAACTATTATTTATTTATTATGCTTTGCAATTTATTTTTATTTATTACATGCTTTAATATTAGGACTAGTCTTTCTAGTCTTAGACTTGTCCTTATCAAGTTAAAATGATTTTTTATTTTGTTTTTCTCTTTTTGGACTTGTGTCATGCCCCATAGGGTACTCTAAATGTAACAGTCCGCCACATGCCATACAAGACTCTTGAATTACCATAGTCCTTCGAAGGCCTCATATAGATGTAAGGCGTACATTTACGACAATAGAATGCAAGTCCAAATGGAGATAAAAGCTTAACTTGGCATACATTAGCAGCAGGATAACTCATGATGCATAAATAAATATTACATTTACTAAGGGGCATTCCCCTGCAAAAGAATATTTAGTGGCCTTATACAGTCATCCAAAGTCTTAAAAGTTTCCTATGGAAGTCTAAACAGAAATTCCAACTTCTAGGGGAAACTCCTAGCTCTTGTACCTATGCGGTCGGGTGATGCTGTCTAAGCCATATATTCGGTAGCTGCAAAACGAAGAAACTGTAGGGACGTAAGCTAACTATTTAGTGAGTGAAATCTTCCACAACAACATTCATGTCACAACAGTTCAAACAAGTGATTATACAAACAAGTGAATGCACCAAACACATGAGAACAACATACATATGACTAGTGGAAATCATATGTGGATGGACTTGCGTCCTCCATCCCGGGTTAGCAGATTAACGAATACTGCAGTACTAACTTTATGCCGTTTATGTTTCACGGGTAACCAACAATTATTTCGTTTCTGGATCACGATTAACCAACCAATTAATCTCGTTTATCATTCACGATTAACCAACCAATTAATCTCGTTTATGGATCACGATTAACCAACCAATGCTAATGCTCATTCCCATTATGATATGCATATGTTTGAATTTGGCATTAGTCGAATAGTTGATGAAGTCATTTTATTCAGGCGATCAAACAATTTCTCAAACAATACATCATAACCAACTACACAACCAGAAATTATCACCCGGTTTCGATATTCTTATTTTTAGTTCTCATATCATCATCAACATACAATTTCCCATTATTCCTCATCCTACATATTCATTTCTCTTGACCTACACTCTAGTGCACTTAAATTATCAATCACATACAATAAACGAATTGGGAAGAGAAAACTCACTCCGCCATTGGTTTGCCGGTCTCTTAGTAGTAATAATCCGAGGGTAAAGACTCGACGTCCTCGGGTTCGCCTAA
Source organism: Combretum micranthum (assembly GCA_024138025.1). NCBI lineage: Eukaryota > Viridiplantae > Streptophyta > Magnoliopsida > Myrtales > Combretaceae > Combretum > Combretum micranthum. Next base: position 35,131 of record JAMXBD010001800.1, on the reverse strand, counting down.
ACACAAAAGAAACACCCTAATAAGTATTTTACCATCTAAGATTATCAAAACTCTAAGACAACTTAGTGAAATCGAAATTCGCGTCATTTCCAAAGTTCCGACTTAAAATGGCCATAACTTGGTCGTTTTAACTCGGAATTTCGTAAATTTTATATCGATTTCTATCTACTTCGAAAGAGCTTTCTAAATCTGATGTTTAAATCAAGTTTTGAAAACATTTAAGTCTCGGAAATGAAGGATCAGTTCTGACCAGCGGGTATGTTGATTCCAAAAATGTGATTTTCATGAATGCTCTTGAAGTTCCTAAGTGTAAAATGAAAATAAATGCCATGGTAATGAATTTCCCTATCATGAATGTCATGATATGAATTCTTATGTGCCTAAATTCTTATAAATTTTTAGATTAAAAGAATTTAAATAACCTTTATCTTTAGGAAACCAATTCATGCCATTTGTTAACTAGTAGATTTGTTATACTTGGTCACTCTCACTTGTTCTAAGGATTTTCCTTAGGAAAACTCTATTTTCTTTAAAGAAAATTAACCCTTACATTAACTATATCCTAAGGCCTTTATTTCTTTAATTAAATCTTCATTTGTAAACTTTTAAGTGAGTCTTATAATAGGGTTGATCCAAAAATCTGAATTTAGCAAAATTATTTTAAGTTGATTTTCTTAAGAAAAATGCATTTTATACTTAGAACTTTAGGTATTTATTTTACTTATACCCTAAGGACTTAATTTATTTAAGAAAATACCATTTTTGAGGTTGGAAAACTAGTGTTTTCTAACCACCTATTGAGTATTACGAATTTTCCCTACAAGAACTTTCAACCCAAAATTTCTATTTGACTTCATCTCTTGTTTTAAATATTTTCCTTGGTAAAAACTCATTTAAACTCATGAAAATTATCAAACATCATCTATCACCTATAGGCTTCATTTTTCTTGTAAAATACATGTTTTGAAGTTGATAAAAGGGTTTTTAAACTAGGTTTTCCATGTCATCCGAATTTACCCTATTTCATTTCTTGAAAAGAGTTTTCCTTTTTGGTTTCCTTGCCTCATCTACCTAGAGATCTATATACTAGCAAGCTTATTTACTCAAGGCAAAAGTCTTGATGACTATTAATGCACAAAAACTCAAAATAGAGATGAGATCCTAAATGCCTACATGAATATGGATGGTAAAATGATAGATCTACCATCTTAAATGCTTGAATAGGTTTTGAAAACATAAAAACTAAATTTTTATGAAAGGTCTTTTGTTCAACACTACTTTTAGATAGATGATCATGAAGCTCATGGCATGAAAGCTTGTTTAAATGCAAGATCTACTTTGTGATGGTTTGGTATTCTTGTATTAATATTTCCTTGTCCCTAGCAAGAGCTCATGGGGATCTTTGAATGAAATACTCAAGAATATCCTTGCCATTACAAGGATCTAAAGGTAAAAGAAGTATAGTTCTTTTACTTAAGAGTAAAATAGAAGACAAATGAAAAAAAAAAAAAAAGTTGTGTGGGTGTGTGTGGGAGCCATGGGGCTCACGACAACATGGAGTTGGAGAGGAGAGAAAAAGAGAGTTTTCTACCTTTGGTAAAATTTGAAATGAGAAGAATGAAGAGAGAGAGAGAGAAAAAGTGGTTTATATATGAAGTGGAATTAGGTTAAATGAGATAAAAATAATTAAAAAAATTGCACAATGGGAGCCAATATGGGAGGATCACGCCGGCCTTGAGTAGAAAAAGGGGGGTTTGATTTTTTTTTTATTAATTTTTGTTTTGATAGTTTTGTGCATTAAAAGTCATAATTAGAAATAATTATTTAGAGATAAATAATTCTTGGAAAAGAAAATGTAATTGAGTGTTTGTAAGGATGTAAGAGTAGGGTATGGTTGTGAGTGTAGTAGGTTGTACTTGTGAATAGTAATGAATAGTAATCAAGACAACTTAATTACCGGTAGTAAGAAGATACGAATAAAAAGGCTAATACTGTATTTTTCATAAACCGAAAAGTTTTGAAATTCATATTTTTGAAATCCTTATTTAATTTCAATTCAAATGAGTATTCACAAGTAATTTTTCGAAATTCAAGTTCCGGGGCACGCTTTTCTGTAACGGGTCTCGGGAAGGCCCGAAATTGAAATTTTCTCAAAATCTGATCTTTTCTTGGTTTGCAATATATTCAAAAACTATATTCAAGATTAATTTTTCTTTAAAAAGTTTCTTAATTAGAAACCGAGGAAAAGTCGGATTCAGGGTTCCTAGGTCTCACTCCCATCTTAAGCTATTCCGGTTTAGGTTTTGGTTTCCGGTTCTCGAGTCATCTTGGTTACTGGAAAAATCGGGGTTTACAACCTACCCACCTTAAAAAGAGTTTTGTCCTCAAAACTAACCTGACGTACCTTGTCCCTCAAACAACTCGGGGTATTTCCTTCGAATTTTCTCCTCAGCTTCCCAAGTTGCTTCCTCAGATGCATGGTTTCTCCACAATATTTTGACATATGGATCTCCTTATTCCAAAGCTTTTGAGTTTTCTTATCCAAGATCTTTATGGGGTGCTCTTCATAGGTGAGATTCTCCTTTAACCGAATGGGTTCCAATTCTACTATCTGTTCACGGTCAGGCATATACTTTCTTAGTACCGACACGTAGAACACATTGTGAACTCCCGACAAGTTTGGTGGTAAGGCTAGCCGATAGGCTAAATCTCCCACTCTCTCCAAAATCTCAAAGGGTCCAATATACCTTGGGCTTAATTTTCCTTGAGTCTGCATCCTCTTTATGCTCTTGATCGGGTTTATTTTCAGATAGACATGGTCGCCCACTCGGAATTCAAGTTCTCTTCTTTTCAGATCAGCCTAACTTTTCTATCTGTCTTGAGCTTCTTTCATCTTCTGTTGAATGACCCGGACTTTATCAGCTGCTTCCTGAACCAATTCTGGCCCAATAGCAAGCTTTTCCACATCATCCCAAAACAGAGGGGACCTACAATGCCGTCCATATAAGGCTTCATAGGGTGGCATCTGAATGGTCGAGTGGTAGCTATTGTTATAGGCAAACTCAATTAGAGGTATGTGATTGTCCCAACTTCCTTTAAATTCAAAAATGCATGCTCTTAACATATCCTCTAAGGTATGAATGGTTCGCTCAGACTGTCCATCTGTCTGAGGATGGTAGGCAGTACTGAAATGCAATTTGGTGCCTAGGCTCTTTTGTAAGCTTGTCCAGAACTTCGATACAAACCTTGGATCCCGATCTGAAACGATCCCCGCTAGTATACCATGGAGTCGTACAATCTCTCTGATGTAGATCTTAGCCAACTTATCCGGCGAATAGGTCATGTTGATCGGTAAAAAGTGTGTTGACTTTGTCAAGCGATCCACTATTACCCAAACTGCATCACATCCCAAGGAGGTTTTCGGGAATCCACATACAAAGTCCATTGAGATCTGATCTCATTTCCATTCGGGGATGGGTAGGGGCTTTAATAATCCTCCCGGTCGTTGATGTTCCACTTTAACTTGTTGACACACGGCACACTTCATAACGTAATCCATCACATCCCTCTTCATACCGTTCCACCAGTAGTGGCTTTTCAAGTCTTGATACATCTTGGTACCTCCTGGATGCACGGTGTAACCTGAGTTGTGAGCTTCGCTCATGATTTCTTTTCTCAGTTCTTCGTCTTCGGTACACACAATCTTCCCTTCATCCTGACCACCTCTTCATCATCTAGGGTAAAGTCAATATACTTTCCTTTGTGTACTTCTTCCTTGATCTTCCTTATCATCTCATCATATCTTTGAGCTTCCTTGATCCTGTCGATTAAGGTGGGTTCCATGACCAAATTTGCAATTTCCATTTCAGCACCTTGCCCTACAAACTCAATTCTTAACTTTTCAAATTCTCTTATCAGTTCTTTTTGTTCTGTGATTAGGGCTGCCACTTCCCCGTAACTTTTTCGGCTCAAGGCATCGGCAACGGCTTTTACTTTTCCCGGGCAGTAATTGATTCCTAAGTCATAGTCCTTTATAAGTTCCAACCACCTTCTCTGCCTCATGTTCAACTCTTTTTATGTGAACAAATACTTGAGGCTCTTATGACCGTGTACACTTCACACCTTTGCCCATACAAGTAGTGTCTCCAAAGCTTCAGGGCAAATACCACAGCAGCCAACTCCAAATCGTGTGTAGGATAATTCTGCTCATGAGGCCTTAATTGTCTGGAGGCATAAGCAATGACTTTTCCTTCTTGCATCAACACACATCCAAGGCCATTCCTAGAGGCGTCACTATGCACTGTATAAGGTTTTTCGGGGTCAGGTAATACCAGAATCGGAGCTGACACCAGGCATTGTTTCAATTCTTGGAAACTTTGCTCCCTCTTATCTGTCCACACAAATTTCTCATTCTTTTGTGTCAGTTGTGTCAGAGGTTTGGCGATTTTAGAGAAATCCTTCACAAATTTGCGGTAGTAACCGGCCAAACCTAGGAAGCTTCTCACTTCAGTCACGGTTTGTGGTTGTTTCCATTCCACCACAGCCTCAATCTTTTCAGGTCTACTGATATTCCTTCTCCCGTCACCACATGCCCAAGAAAAGATATCCTATCCAACCAAAAGTCACACTTGGATAGTTTGGCGTACAACTTATTCTCTCTTAAGGTTTGTAACGCCATCCGTAGATGCTCCTCATGTTGTTCCTTGGTTTTAGAATAGATCAGAATATCATCTATGAACACAATCACACACTTATCCAATAGTGGTTTGTAGACTCGGTTCATGAGGTCCATAAATGCAGCCGGTGCATTGGTTAGCCCAAACGGCATCACCAGAAACTCATAGTGCCCGTACCGCGTACGGAAGGCTGTCTTGGGTACATCTTCGGCTTTATTCTCAACTGGTGGTAACCCGAGCGCAAATCAATACGCGAGAACACACTCGCCCCTTGAAGCTGGTCGAAGAGGTCATCAATCCTTGGAAGAGGGTATCGATTCTTAATTGTAACTTTATTCAATTCCCGATAATCGATACATAACCTCATAGACCCATCTTTCTTCTTTACAAACAACACCGGTGCGCCCCATGGCGACACGCTGGGTCTTATAAACCCTTGATCCAAAAGCTCTTGCAATTGGGTTTTCAATTCTTTTAATTCCGCTGGGGCCATCCGGTATGGTGCCTTCGATATTGGTTCTGTACTTGGAGCTAGAGTGATTTCAAAGTCGATCTCTCTTTTTGGTGGCAAACCGGGTAGTACTTCGGGAAATACATCTTCAAACTCATTTACCACGGGTATGTCTTTCTTTTCCCCTTTCTCCTCTAACCCAAGCATCTTCTATTGGCACAATTTCCTCATCCTCCATCATTAGCTCAAAGGAGCTTAACCGAAATCCCTTCGTACCGTGGTTTCCCCGAGGAAGTTTACTCTCTCCTTCCTGTGGTCGTCAAAACTTATCATTTTTCGTTGACAATCCACGATGGCTTTAACCTTACTAGCCAATTCATTCCGAGGATGACTTCATACTTACTCATCTCCAAAATATCAAGTCGCTTGTTGAGTTATGTCCTTGGATTTCTAGTAAGCAGTCCCTTATTATTTCCGGGTCGACACGACACTACCTGTGGGTGTCTTAATCCTTAAGCTGGTGGTTGTCATGGCTATGGGTAATCCAAGCTGCTTAGCCAAGCTGGTAGTGATAAAGGAGTGGGTTGCTCCCGTGTCAAACAACACATAAGCTTCACTCTTATTCACCCTTATGCGTCCTGTTACCATAAACATTTATCACTACTTGATCCTAAGTACCAAAACAGCTATCTATTCCAAGGTTTCCGGATTTCAGCTTTTCCTCTTTCACAGTTTTAACTCTTTTTAAAACTTGTTAAGAAAACAAAGAACTTTTATCTTAAAAGAAATTTGTTACTGACCTGTCACCAAGCCGCCATCTGCATCATCGCCTTGGTCCAGAGCGGCCAGCTCCACACCTTCCTCCTCATCCTCTTCAATCATCCACTGGCCTTCGACGTTGTATAGCCGCATCCCGTGCATGGCCGAAGCTGCACGGCTTCCACCCTTGCTACCAGATCGTAGGGTGTTATCATTACCCGGATTTCCATAAGGCCGGTAGCCACACTTTTCTTTTGGGAGCACTCGGAGGCTAAGTGCCCTTTTTCCTTGCAAAGGAAACAGGTTACCGTCATCTTCTTCGGGCAAGCATAGACTAGATGGCCTGCCTCGCCACAGAAGAAGCACTTGCCCTTCAGCTGTGGGCACTGCCTTGGATAATGGCCTCCCTTACACTTCCAACAAGTGATGTTGGGCTTGGTTTGGTTGGGCTTCCCACCGTTGTTGTCCTTAAACCCATAGTAAGGCTTGTATCTCTTTCCTTTATGGCCTGAGCCGGAGGCGTCAAATTGCCTCTTTCCGAACACTCTCTTGTCCGACTCAAAATGTTTCCTCTTCTTAGCCCCTTCAATCAACCGGGCTTTCTCAATTACTTCTAGGTAAGTTTGCAAACCCGACTCCTCTAACTTCACCCTTAGGTCTTCGTCAAGACCCTCCAAAAACACTTGTTTTTGTAGCTCCTCACTATTTTTGTAAGATTCGGGAGCATATTGTAGCAGGTGATTGAATTCTGTCTCATATTGCTCGATTGTTCTACCCTCTGTTTAACATGCAGAAAATCTGTACTATATCTTACTCGGAGGCTGGCAGGAAAATAGTTCTCCAGGAACTCTCGGTGAAAGGTCTCCCAACTGATAGGGGGTGCTAAACTTCTCCTTTTTGATTCCCACCATACTCTGGCATTATATCTCAGCATGTAGGTGCCATATTCCAGTCAGAAATATGGTGGAATCTCATAAGCTGCGAAAGAGCGCTCCACTTACGCTAACCAATCCTCCGCTTCATCGGGCTTTCCAAATGCCCCTTCGAAGTAGCGGTTGCTTTTGATAAAGTCAGGGAGGGAACTCCTTTGATATCCCCTATGCGGTGGAGGGGGTGGATGGCGAGCATTGAAGGATTGCTCTTCAGGGGGTAAGGGGATTTCTGCTTGCATTCCCCTATATAGCGGAGGTGGTGGCAAGGTTGCTGAATCCCTCATACTTGGTTCGGAATTCTGCGGTTGATTTTGATTCTGGTTTTGAATGAATGCGTTAAGCAAGTTTGTCAGCTGTCCAATTGCATTCATCATGGCTGCTTGAGGATTGAGTTGTGCAGCCTCAGGTTAGTTGGCTTGGGGGTGATCTTGTTGGTTTGCATTACTAGCTTCGTTTGAGGGTGGTTCTTGCTCCCTATTACGGTTTCTTCGGTTTCGACTGTTACATAATGTCTTAGTGAGTTTTATTTCCTCTTTAAAGTTTCGCGATTATATAAAAAAATGATTAAGGAATTCATAAAATTTTAGGAATAAATTAAGGAACTATAGAATTCACAAAAGATCCAGGAAAAACCAATACTTAAAATCGTCAACACAAATGGCTCTTAGAGCAAAAGAATCATAACAAGCAAGGGAATTCTAAATCAAGTGATGATATGAATGAAAAGATGTTTATGCAAATAAGTGTAATGAATGTGTTTACTATAATGCAAAAGTATAATGCTTGCAAACTCTTTCTTGGAATCAACATAATACTTCATTGATTTGGTGTGCCATATAAAGTTGTATTACAAATAAGTTTACAAAATTTGGCGACACAATCTAACTTCCGATCTTAGCCGATAACTTCAATCTAACAACATCTGAAGACATAAGAAAAGAAAAGAAAAAGAAAGACAACATACTAAACTATGAAGAGAACCTAAGGCAAATTGGCATCCCGCATTGCCTACTAAACGAAAAGTACTATTGGACTCTATGAGACACTCGACTCTATTCCTCCATGGCTCACTCGGAGTCGTCCGGTGTGGGGCTAGGGAGTCGTCCTTGGCTAGAAGAGCCACCATCATCCCTTCGGATGAACTGGCTTAGATAAGCCCTCACAGTTAGCCTCCTCCTCCTAATGGGTCGAGCTAGGGGCTCCTGTTCCTCTTCTTCCTCTCTCATCTCCTGACCTCTCACTGGGCCTCTTCCTTCCTCATCATCTCTATCCTCAAAACTATTCCTATTGCCAACTTCTATACCCAACTCTCTTCCAGCTTCATCCCATAACCTGTTCACTCTACCCTGGGCTTCCCTTATCATCTCCTCATCTTCATCTATCCTCTCCAATGGTTCCTGAACTGCCAGTTCGGGGACTACGGCATCAACCCGAAGGGACGCTCATTCACCGGGTAGATATCCTTCCAAATGGTAGGGTCAAACTCCGGTTCCATTCTTCCACTATCAGGTATATCTAGATCTTTATCAAAATCCTATACGACCTGATCTGGCACTTGGTTGAGATGTTCTGGGGCCATGGCTGGAGGGGTAGGGGTTCTAGGTACTTCCTCATCTTGCCAATTTGGATCCTCCTTGGGATCCTCCTCCTCCACTTCATTATCCTCTTCATTCAAATCTTCCCCTTCAACAGCTGGGGCATCTATCAAATGCATTCCTACATCTCTTGCTTGTAGGATTTGCACTCCCCCTAAAGATGGTAAAATATCGAGGTATCTGGCTTGCCAAATTATGTGGTTTCGGGCATCAGCAATGTTCCACTCCCTATGGTCCAAGAGATCATCATGTGCATATACATAAAGGGGTCCAATACTATTCCACATCCTAAAATCTGGATGGGTGGGGTCCCCTTCGTTCTTCAAAATGAAGGTGGCTTCACTTAGCATCGGTTCATTAACATATTCTACCATTACCCTTTCCAAGGTATAGATGGTTTCCAGCACAATCCATCTTCTTCTTCTAATTGGATCATATCTAAGTTAATCTATCACTGTCTCCCATCTCGTATCTCTTAATCCCTTTTTCCACAAGCCATACATTTCCATTAAGGTTCTAGGTCGTCGAGCTAATGCAAAATCTTCGCATGACACTCGTAATCTCAAACGGTACTCCACCATGGTCTCATTTGTACTTTTGGTGAAATTTCTAGCCCTCTCGCATGTCTCACCCAAAGAAACCTACAACAAAAAGAAATAAAACTACTAATTAGCCTAGACTTAACTCCAAATTAACCTAGTTGCTTAATTCTAGGTTTAGTTTTAACTCTATTATCATGCTTAATAACCTAATGCTCTGATACCAACTTAAACTGTCACGCCCCATAGGGTACTCTAAACGTAACAATCTACCACATGCCATACAAGACTCTCGAATTACCACCCTAATCCTTCGAGGGCCTCGTATAGATGTAAGACGTACCTTTACGACAATAGAATACAAGTCCAAATGGAGATAAAAGCTTAACTTGGCATACATTAGCAGCAGGATATAACTCATGATGCATAAATAAATATTACATTTACTAAGGGGCATTCCCCCGCAAAAGAATATTTAGTGGCCTTATACAGTCATCCAAAGTCTTAAAAGTTTCCTATGGAAGTCTAAACAGAAATTCCAACTTCTAGGGGAAACTCCTAGCTCTTGTACCTGTGCGGTCGGGTGACGCTGTCTAAGCCATATATTTGGAAACTGCAAAAGGAAGAAACTGTAGGGACGTAAGCTAACTAGCTTAGTGAATGAAATCTTCCACAAAAACATTCATGTTCATAACAGTTCAAACAAGTGATTATACAAACAAGTGAATGCACCAAACACATGAGAACAACATTCATATGACTAGCCGGAAATCATATGTGAATGGACTTGCGCCCTCTATCCCGGGTTAGCAGATTAACGAATACAGCGGTACTAACTTTATGCCGTTTATGGTTCACGGGTAACCAACAATTATTTCATTTTAGATCTCGATTAACCACCTAATTAATCTCGTTTATGGTTCACGATTAACTAACCAATTAATCTCGTTTATGGATCACGATTAACCAACCAATGCTAATGCTTCTTCCCATTATGATATGCATATGTATGAATTTGGCATTAGTCCAAATAGTTGATTATGTCATTTTATTCAGACGATCAAACAATACATCATAACCAACTACACGACCAGAAATTATCACCCAGTTTCGATATTCTTATTTTTAGTTCTCATATCATCATCAACATACAATTTCCCATTATTCCCCATCCTACATATTCATTTCTCTTGACCTACACTCTAGTGCACTTAAATTATCAATCACATACAATAAACGAATTGGGAAGAGAAAACTCACTCTGCCATTGGTTCGCCGGTCTCTTAGTAGTAATAATCCGGGGGTAAAGACTCGATGTCCTCGGGTTCGCCTAAACACAAAAGAAACACCCTAATAAGTATTCTACCATCTAAGAATGTGAAAACTCTAAGACAACTTAGTGAAATCGAAATTCACATCATTTCTGAAGTTCCGATTTAAAATGGACATAACTTGGTTGTTTTAACTCGGAATTTCGCAAATTTTATATCGATTTCTATCTACTTCTAAGGAGCTTTCTAAATTTGATGTTTAAATCAAGTTTTGAAAACATTTAAGTCTCATAAATGAAGGTTCAGTTCTGACCAGCGGGTATGTTGATTCCAAAAATGTGATTTTCATGAATGCCCTTGAGGTTCCTAAGTGTAAAATGAAAATAAATGCCATGGTAATGAATTTCCCTATCATGAATGTCATGATATGAATTCTTATATGCCTAAATTCTTATAAATTTTTAGATTAAAAGAATTTAAATAACCTTTATCTTTAGGAAACCAATTCATGCCATTTGTTAACTAGTAGATTTGTTACACTTGGTCACTCTCACTTGTTCTAAGGATTTTCCTTAGGAAAACTCTATTTGCTTTAAAGAAAATTAACCCTTACATTAACTATATCCTAAGGCCTTTATTTCTTTAATTAAATCTTCATTTGTAAACTTTTAAGTGAGTCTTATAATAGGATTGATCCAAAAATCCGAATTTAGCAAAATTTATTTTTAAGTTGATTCTCTTAAGAAAAATGCATTTTATACTTAGAACATTAGGTATTTATTTTACTATACCCTAAGGACTTCATTTATTTAAGAAAATACCATTTTTGAGGTTGGAAAACTAGTGTTTTCTAACCACTTATTGAGTATTACGAATTTTCCCTACAAGAACTTTCAACCCAAAATTTCTATTTGACTTCATCTCTTGTTTTAAATATTTCCTTGGTAAAAACTCATTTAAACTCATGAAAATTATCATCAAACATCATCTATCACCTATAGGCTTCATTTTTCTTATAAAATACATGTTTTGAAGTTGATAAAAGGGTTTTTAAACTAGGTTTTCCATGTCATCCGAATTTACCCTATTTCATTTCTTGAAAAGAGTTTTCCTTTTTGGTTTCCTTGCCTCATCTACCTAGAGATCTATATACTAGCAAGCTTATTTACTAAAGGCAAAAGTCTTGATGACTATTAATGCAAAAACTCAAAATAGAGATGAGATCCTAAATGCCTACATGAATAAGGATGGTAAAATGATAAATCTACCATCTTAAATGCTTGAATAGGTTTTGAAAACATAAAAACTAAATTTTTATGAAAGGTTTTTTTTTCAACACAAATTTTAGATGGATGATCATGAAGCTCATGGCATGAAAGCTTGTTTAAATGCAAGATCTACTTTGTGATGGTTTGGTATTCTTGTATTAATATTTCCTTGTCCCTAGCAAGAGCTCATGGGGATCTTTGAATGAAATACTCAAGAATATCCTTGCCATTACAAGGATCTAAAGGTAAAAGAAGTATAGTTCTTTTACTTAAGAGTAAAATAGAAGACAAATGAAAAAAAAAAAAAGTTGTGTGGGTGTGTGTGGGAGCCATGGGGCTCACGACAACATGGAGTTGGAGAGGAGAGAAAAAGAGAGTTTTCTACCTTTGGTAAAATTTGAAATAAGAAGAATGAAGAGAGAGAGAGAAAAGTGGTTTATATATGAAGTGGAATTAGGTTAAATGAGATAAAAATAATTAAAAAAATTGCACAATGGGAGCCAATATGGGAGGATCACACCGGCCTTGAGTAGAAAAAGGGGGGTTTGATTTTTTTTTTATTAATTTTTGTTTTGATACTTTTGTGCATTAAAATTCATAATTAGAAATAATTATTTAGAGACAAATAATTCTTGGAAAAGAAAATATAATTGAGTGTTTGTAAGGATGTAAGAGTAAGGTATGGGTTGTGAGTGTAGTAGGTTGTACTTGTGAATAGTAATGAATAGTAATTAAGGCAACTTAATTACCGGTAGTGAGAAGATACGAATAAAAAGGCTAATACTGTATTTTTCATAAACCGAAAAATTTTGAAATTCATATTTTTGAAATCCTTATTTAATTTCGAGTCAAATGAGTATTCACAAGTAATTTTTTGAAATTCAAGTTCCGGGGCACGCTTTTCTGTAATGGGTCTCAGGAAGGCCAGAATTGAAATTTTCTCAAAACCTGATCTTTTCTTTGTTTGCAATATATTCAAGAACTATATTCAAGATTAATTTTTTTTTAAAGTTTCTTAATTGGAAACCGAGGAAAAGCCGGATTCAGGGTTCCTAGGTCTCACTCCCATCTTAAGCTATTCTGGTTTAGGGTTTTGGTTTCCGGTTCTCGAGTCATCTTGGTTACTGGAAAAACCGAGGTTTACAACTTGCCCATGACTAAGTCTGGAAGCCTTGAAATCAAGCTAAAACTTCCAATACTTGATATTTATTTCTTCCTCATCCTTATATTTTTCATTTTTTCTTCTTATTATTTTTGTTATGTTATTAGCTACATACTCATTGTTCATGCATAATCATATTGATTGTTGTCTTAACGGGAATAAAAAATTCTTTCTTAAAATAAAAGAAAACAAACTTAACTCTTTAAAAGTGTATTTTTATCATTCAAGAAAAAGTTTCATTAAGATTTAGAATTTTATTTCAACCAAATACTTTTCAAAGGATTTTTTTTATAACAAAAATCACCATAGATTCTAGTGTTGTTGACATACAAAGCTCTTACAAAAATAACTATGGAACTCTTTATTTTCTTTTCAAACTACCATTTAAATCTTAAGGTTGATAATACGTTTCTATAAGAAATTTTATTAAAAACTTGATTACAAAATCCTTACTAACATTTTTAGTAAGTACAAAAACCAACACAAGCTTTCCAAAATAAGTTAGAAATAAATTCACCAAGTAAAGTATACTTAGGGAATAAAATTTGAGAATAACTTAGAAAGACTAAAGTTTTTAAATAAAAAATTATTTTTATGGAATTAAGGAAATACAAATAATGTTTATAGTAACTAGACACTCATTTGTAACAAACTAAATATTTTGAAATAAAGGTCCATGTATGGAAAAATTATGAATTAATAAAGAAATATTGTAAGCATGAAGGTTTATAATAAGTCACTCACTAATTTTTCTCATATGCTAAAACTTGAAACATCTTTTATACAACTTGGAATGATTTTCCTCATAACCACATAAAAGTTCATATTTTGGAAAATTATTAGTTAAAAGAGTTTAACATGAAAATAAAACATTCATGGGCTCAGAATAAGTATGAAATCATGATTTTATTTAATTAAGTTTCGCACTTAAATCTAAAAATTAGAATTTTGTTTAAAGAGTTAAACTTAGAAAATTCTTTAAAAAGAAATACATTTGAGTTTTATGTCCAAAAAGGGAAAAACATGTTTATAAAAATAAATTGTTGAATAAGAATTTTTGAACAATATAAAACCTTTAAGGATTTTAAATTATGACTTTCTTGTTGTTAAGTCAAAAATTTACAAAATAGCAAATTAATCACAAGTCAAAGAATTACCTTTTACAAAAATCTATCTTCACAAAATTGTTTACAAACTTTATTTTGAGGCAACGTCTCTAAAATCATGCATACAATATGAGTATATATATATATATTTTTAAAAGATTTTTCAATCATATAAACATTTATGTTTTTACCTAAGGATTTTTTGATGAAGAAAAGTTTGAAAAATTGTGTTTTGAGGACTTAGAATTTTGTAATGATTTTGTACCCCACTGTTTCCGAACCCAAATGGCTTTCTATGATAAAAATAACCTTAGAAGTATATAGATCTTTTTACAGTAGGTAGAAAACGACATATAATATGCGCAATTTTCTAGTTAAAATGAGCAAGTTCTAGCCATTTTAAATTGAAACATTATTCTACACGATTTTTAACAAACATAGTAAAATAGAATTATAAAGTTCAAGTAGAAATTCTACGAAATACTCATCCTAGATATTTCTTTTGTTCGGGTAATGAAGAATACGGGATTTCCCTTCTTGAAGATTTGTCACGCCTTAAGGGATACCTTAAACATAACAGTCTGCCACATACCATATAAGACTCACGAATTACTACCTTAGTCCTTCAAGAGTCTTGTATAGATGTAAGGCATCCCTTTACTACAATAGAATACTTGAACCGATGGAGTTAAAGAGTTTAATTTGGCAATCAATAGCATTAGAAAATAAATCAAAACACATATATAATTAGTTACAAACGCTAAGGGGCATTCCCATGCAAAAGAATATCTTTTAAAGGTCTTTTACAGTCATCCATAGTCTCTTGGTTTCCTACGGAAGTCTAAACAAAATTGAATATGACTTCTAAAGGAAACGCCTAGCTCCTGTACCTGAGCTGTAGTTGCCTCAATCTAAGCCATATGAACCGGTACTGTAACGAATAACAACTGTGGGGATATAAGCTATACTAGCTTAGTGAGTGAGAACTTCCAAGATCACATTCATAACACATCAATACAAGCAAGTGATTAGTCACACAAGTGATATGCATCAAACATATGGAGTCAACAAACATATGACTAGCTGGAAATCATATATGAATGGACTTTCGCCCTCCCCCAAGTTAGCAAATTAACGAATATTGTGGTACTACTAAAATATGCGGTTTAGGATCACGGTCAACCAACTTATAAATTCATTTATAGATCATGATTAACCAACTCATTAATTCGTTTATTGATCACAATTAACCAACTTTTACACCGTTTCAGATCACCGGCAACCAAGCAATGCTAATGCTCTATCCCCATTTATGATATGAATGAGTCCATATTTATTTTCAATTCTGGATAGTCAATTATACCAATTTTTTAAGTGATCAATCAATAGTTGCAGATAATCAATCCTAATTCATCTATACACGCAATAGTTAATTACCCGGCTTCGATATTCTTATATTCAATTTCTCATATCAACAATAACCATACATAATTCCCATTCATCCCAATCATGCATATCCATTTTATCTTTACCTAATATCTAATGCAACTATCATTACAATCACATATAATAAATGGAATCGGAAGTAATACTCACTCGGCCATGAGATTACCGTTCTTTTAGTAAAAGTAATCCGGTGGTAGGGAATCGTCGATTTCGAGGTCACCTAAAAAGGAAGAAATGCCCTAGTAAGTATTTTATCACTTAACTAATCCAAATTATTTAACAAAACTAGTAAATTCATAATTCTCGTCATTTGCGGAAGTTCAGACTTAAAACGGCATAACTTGGTCATTTTAATTCGGAATTTTGCAAATTGTATATCGATTTCTATCTACTTAGAAAGATCTATCTATTTCTAATATTATTTTCAAGTTTTGAAAATGTTTAGGTCACGAAATATTCTGATCAGTAGCAATTTCCAATTCCGAAAAATAGTTTTGTGAATGCTTGTAATGTTTCTAGAATATAGATTAACTATACATGCAATATTGATGATTTTCCTATCATGAATGGCATGTTATGAGCATGATGTATGCATGCTCTTGAAAATATTCACTAAAAGGAAATTTTAGAAACTTTTTATTTGTAAGACTCCATGACTATTTACTTTTAAGAAAACCAATTTAATAACTTTGATCATTCCCATTTGTTTTGGACTTATTTCTTGAGAAAATCTAATTATCCTTGTTAAAATTGAGTCTCCATTATATCTATTACTTAGGACCTTCATTTCTACATAAAAATTCTCATTTTACACTTTGTAAACATGTTTTCAAATAGGGGCTATTCCAAAATCCGAATTTTGAAAAATTAGTTCTTGAATGATTTCTTTGAGAAAAACTTGTTTAATACATTAAAATTTAAGGCTTTATTATACCTATCCCTTAAGGACTCTATTTATTAAATAAAACTTTCATTTTTAGTTTGGAAAATAGGTGTTTTCATGAAAATTCTCCAAAATTATGAATTTCTTAAGTTGACTAATAACTCAAGATTTTCTATCTTATTTCTACTCTTTGTTTTGCATACATTTTTTAGCAAATCTCATTTCAACTTATAAAAATCATTACTTAATGATATCTATTACCTATACTCTTCATTTTTCATACAAAATACAAGTTTTAGAGTTGAAAAAAGAGTTTTTAATGCATGGCTTTGAAGTCATACGAATTTTCATTTGAACATTTCAAACAAAAATTTTTCCTTTTTAAGTTTCTTGTCTCATCTACTTAAAGATCTACTAACTACAATATTTATATACACAAGACAAAACATTTATGATCATTAATGCATTAAAACACAAAATATCCATGAGACATGAATGTCAAGGATGATATGAGCATTTAGATGCTAGATCTACTACTTATCATACATGAAATGGAGTTTGAAAACATGAACATGGATTTTTATGCAAGATCTCCACTTTACTCTATTATTACATGCATGAGCATGAAGATAATCCAACAAAACACATTTAAACACAAGATCTACTCTTGTGATGGCTTGATATTCATGTAGTAGTATTTTCTTGTCCCTGGCAAATGCTCATGGGGACTTAAACATGAAAACACTCATGAATGGTCTTGCCATTACAAGGTTTATCGTAGAAAAGTTTAGGATTCATCACTTAAAGCTTGAAATGAGTGGGAAATGAAGAAGAAATTGAACTTGTGAGAGTGTGTGTGTATGTAGAAGTCACGGCAAGAGAGGAGAAAATGGAGAGAGTTTGTGATTTTTGAAACAAATGAAAATGAATGGAAGAGAGAGAAATGTAAAAGAATATATATAATAAGTAAATTAGGGTTTGTTTTAATTAGAATAAGGAAGAAAAATAAAACAATTAAGGGTAATAAAAGGGGGGGGAGGGGGGGTGTGCGGTTTGGGAGTGGGAAGGAGAGAGGGAGAGTTAAAATTGTTTTGTTTTGTAATTTATGTAATAATAAATCTTAAATTGTAATAATTCTTAAAAGACAAATTTTTCTTGGAAAAGAAAATGTAATTGATTGTTTGTAAGGATGTAAAAGTAGGGAGTGGCTTATGAGTGTAGTAAGTTATACTAGTGAATAGTAATAAATAGTAAACAAGAGAATTACTTTACCGGTAGTAAAGAAAATACGAGAAAAAGGCTATATCCGTAATTTTTATAAACCGAAAAATTATAAAATTTATATTTTTGAAATCCTGATTAAATTTCGGTTCTAAAGAATTTTCTGGAGTATTTTTCGAATTTCGAGTTCTGGGGCTCGCTTTTTCGTAATGGATCTCTGGAAGGTCCGGAATAGAAAATTTTTCGAAATCAGATCTTTTCATGGTTTGAAATATACTTTTAAACAATATTCCACATTAGTTTATTTTACAAGAGTTCTTTTAGTTTGAAACCGAAGAAAAGCCAGATCCAAAGTTCTTAGGTTTTTCTCTCAAGCTTAAGTTAATCCGGTTTAGGATTTTGGTTTCCGGTTTCCGAAGTTTACTCAGTTACTAGGAAAACGGGGTTTACAAGATTACTACGACTAAAAAGATTGCGAAATGGACGAGTGAGTTATTCCTCTTAATTTCATTATCTTGCTTGTGCATACTAAGAAAAGATTAAAAAAAAAAAATAGACATGTATGGAGAATTCGAGGATATATATATGTGTGTGTGTGTGTGTGTGTGTGTGTGTGTGGGTGTGTGTGTGTGTGATTCTATACTTATATAATGAAATGAGAATTAAGAATATTGCAACTTCAAATTGTCTATTTAAATGTTTTATCTGCCTATACGTATGATTGCTTATTGTTTGCTAAATTGTTTGATCATCCCAAAACCTTAATAAGGTTTAGCTTAAGAAAAATAAAGCATTCATGCATAGCATCCATCGTATCACATTTCTTTCAAAGGCTGCTACTCCTACGCATAGAGTTGGATGGGCTGCTAACGTGCTGGAACACGGGCCATGCTTCTTCCTAGAGAATCCACATTGCTCAGGGAATGCAACTCTAGGTTTGGATCCATGCCAACCAAACACTTTGGGCAAGGGCCTGAAGACTAGCAGTAGAAGGTCGAGAGGATTTTCATCAACAATTCCCTAACCTTTGATAAGGAGGGGTAAATCCATTCTATATATGGTTTCTGGATAACCATATATGTTTGTGTAATCATGTGATTGTTGCATAGCATGCATAGCATATGTGTAAAAATTAAATAAACTTGTTTGATATCACCATGCGAATGAAAAGGAATATCTCACTAAACTAGTTGTAAGCTTACACCCCCATAGATCTTTATTGAAACATGTATACCTGTAGCTTTATTCGAAGATCAGACATTAAGGAAAAGATTAATGGATTTTAGCTCTTATGGAAGCAATAGGAACGTGAGAAAAAGTTTTTTAATTTCTTTATATGCAATGTGATATGAGAACTTTGCAACCACGCCTGAGAACCTTTAAATATTATGAACCCCCAGCACGGTAATGCAAAAACCCACGAATACTATTGGAATCAACCCTTAAGATGGATTAGATTTTAGGTTTTGCCTTAGGTTTGATCTAAAGAGTTAGAACATGGATGCCCTAACTTCGAAACACTCCACAAAGAAGATGATCAAACTTCCTTGAATGTTCCTAAGTAGCATGCATTCATTCAAGAACACAAAGAGAAAAGCTCTCAAATTTTCATTCATTCTAGTCCCTCCCAAAATATTACATATGATGGGTTTTTATAGGCTTGGTTAGCCTAAAACTTAAGCAACTAAATAATAAATACATGGAAGACTTAAAAGAAATTCAAACTAGGTAATAAATACAAAGAAAATAAATTCAAACTAAGCAATAAATACAATAAAAAGGAATTCAAACTAAACTAAGCCTAAATAAAGGCTATTGCCAATGCCGACGGCCTAGATCCAAGGTCGGTGGCCTTCGTGTGGATTCACCCAATTTCATCAAATCTCCTTGTAAACTCACTTGAACTTCAATTATATTGAACCATGCTTGAATCTCACTTGTTCTAAAGCCTTGATACCCTTGTAATCCATCACTAGCATACATCATCAAGCCTTGGAAATGTTGATTTAAAGCTTGTTGAAGCTTCTTAGCTCGAGATCTCGTGATTGGTCCTTGAGGCAAGCTAATTGGACTTGAAATCCTTTGAAATTCAACCTTTGCCACTTGATCTTCTTGTTGACTTGACTCTTGAGCGTGGACCGGTGGCTCTTCCATAACACAATGTATGTTATGTTAGTATTTTGGTGATTACTAAGAAATGTATTTATATAGACTTGAAGACAATTGCGAGGATATGCCCATAAGATTTGTAATTAGCCATGTTTATATTTTATGATAAGTATTCTATTTGCCTTGTTACTTAATCATTATCAATGTAAATTGCGCTATTTTGATGCTTTCCCTTGGTTGTGATGTACGCCTTGTAGATGATATGAAAGCCTTTATATGACTAAGGTAGTCATTCTTAGGATTTAGTATTGTGTACGACAGACTGCCACGTTTAGAGTAATCATCGGGGCGTGACAAATATTTTACACAAAAAAAGACTATGTTATTCAAACCCTATTTAATTTCATGATTTTAAATATACCAAAAATATTTTATGCTCATATGCTAAAAAAAAGAAAAAACTATATATATTCAATCCTTATTTAATTATATTTAAACCTTATTTAATTTTAATGATTTCAAGGATACAAAAAAAAAAAAATTATGCCTATATACTAAAAACATTATATTAAAAACGTTTACACAAAAAATATTTATATTAAAGACACTAAAGGGGATGGTTTTTCTTTAATAATATAAATTAGTTTAGATTTTAGATTAGAGTAGTTATATAATAGTCTAAAGTTTGTAAAAAGTAGATTATCTATTCTATTTTACTAATTGGTAGTGGATACCAATTTTCTACGGTCCTTGTGGACTATAAGAAATTGGATTTCCTTTATTTATCATAAATATAATTATATATTAGAAGTTTACAAAGTAATTAGTCAGGTAGAGTTTCGTAGACTCTGACTTACAAGAAGATTCTCATATTACTAGTATACACGTGATATGATAACTTCAGATTATCGTTCTAAGCCCCTTTTAGGATCGTGATAAATATTAATTATCTTGATCTTATAAATCACTACTAAACTTTGTTTTAATATTTTCTATTAATTTTTAGTGACAAGTTTTTATATGTTTGGTTGTATCTGTACACATTTATTGAAAAGATTTCTCTGATATTTCACATAAGCTTTTATATAAAATGTGGTATAATGGATGAATAATTTATTATTTATTATAAAGACTATTTTGAAAAAAAAAACGATTTTCTAAATTAGAATTATGTCATTTTACTGAAAAAATGTTAAATATTTCTTACTAAAAGAAAAATATTATCTCTTGCAAGAAAGAATGTTTTCTCTCAAAACAAAACGTTCCTTCCATATTTTCTTCTTCTGTGCAATATACATATTAAAAAAAAAAAAAAAAAAAAAAAAAGGAAAATGTTTGGCAAGTCAGTCCGTCTTGTTAACAGAGGATGGCCTTTCACTTTATTTGACGCCGGCGGAGTTAGCATAATGGAGTAATGATATGATGTGCATGGTCGTGAAGCGTCAAACGGGTGGAGCCAAGTGCTATGGACATGGAGACACTTAACCCTTTTGTCAGGAAAGGAAAAAGTTCTCATTTATTATACCCTGCGAAAAGACATGATCGCAGTGTTTGCAGTATACCAGTTTGATTTGATGTACATTAAATATGAAACGGGTTCACGTCCTTGATCACAAAAATCGTTGTCTTCTTATCTGGAAACGAATGACTTCGATAATTTAAAGTGTCCATAGATGTATTTTTCTGGCTTTTTCATTAAATATTAATAGACACTCGGAAGCATTTATGTGATTGCTAAAGAAAAAACTTTTCACCAGTTTATGCTTACATATTTTTTATAAAATGTACTATCGATTTTTATAGATTATAAACATATTAAATTTTTACGTATTTACAAAACAATTTTCCAGGAAATCTATACGGTGTAGGATTAAACACGATTATACTTGTCGTGACAGGATTCCAACGGGAAAGATGAAACACCCTATATGCGAATATGCAGTACATATATACATATATCTATATATATCTATACACAACCGACAGCTTCTATGACTTTTCTTTTGAGTAATTACGTTGCTGCCTTCCGTTTATAGGAACCGGCTACGCTTCAGCTTGAACCAGCCGCTAAACCACATTATTGCCAAGGAATGATAATTGTTTGTGCCTATTAAATATTGCCAGTGCATGTGACTAGGCATATGGTCCGCCATACCATCTAATCGTAACATTTACGTGCGTGTGTGAAGAACCTTTTGCCCGGGTCATACGCAAAAGGTTGGATAAAGTACAATGGAAAGAAGAAGCCCAGTATCTATATCTATTAGTGGTTTCCAAACCAAAATATTCCACAAGGTACTATGAGAACCCGACAGAATACAAAATGTTCAGATACATTATCTGCTCCTTCATTTCGTCATGTAAGTAAGGAGAGTATTAATTTCAATTTAATAGAAATATAATAAAGTTATAATGATTATTATAATATTCACTTGAGAGTAAAATATAAAATAAGTAATTATTAAAGTAAAAGATGAAAAATTCATAATGTATCTTATCTTTATTAAAGAGAAAAATAATTGTATAGATAATATTTTCAAAATAGAATATTTATAAACAAGTTAAAAAATAAATCATTGAGTAGGAACGGAATTGCTATTCATCATTTTACGTAATAACAACACATTATAAATTATGATTTCCCTCAAGTGAATACCATAATAGCATCTTTATATGAAACAAGAAGGGAATAAATAACTATTTTTATCAAGTAAAAAGGATGTATATATAACAACCTTACCCCGAATGCAAAGGGCGTGATAGTTACACCATACATATCACCTCCAAGCAATGTGTGTAAAGTATTCCTCTCCTGAGTGAGTTTCTAATCATATTTTAAATTAGAAAATTATTATTAGTTTTTATAAAAATTTCGACAAGAAATCATTTATTTTACCAAGATTCAAGTTTATTGAAACTTGTATAGTTTAACTTTTGAAAAAATAGATTTAACGAATATGTTTGATCCTAACTGTTATCCAAAGGGCCATAGGTAACATAACTCATTTGGAAAAATAGATTTAATAAAATGCGCCTAAACTACTGCATCCTCCGAAGTTATAATTAGGCTCACAACCCAATCCAAGGGTGTCATTTCCTAGGGTAAGCTATCAAGTAGCAACCAATACATAATTTAGCCAAGTTTATTCTTAATCTTATTATTAATACTACCTTAACAAGAACAATCAATTACTACATACATGTCAATTGGTTTTGAGCTTTCAAGTCACATTCCAAATCTTGGTGTCCAATAATTGTTCACAATTGAAGTCTGGTTTCAGCTAAAGTTTAATTAACTTTACTCAAATTACAATGTTATCTAAGATGCTCAAGTACGATTGTACCCATTTAAGAATCTCATTAAAGCTTGTTTAGACCTAAAGAAGAAGTTTAGGAAAAGCATGGGCCATTCACAGGCTCGTGCAAACGTTCTAGCGAAATACATTGCCAAGTACATAGCCTACGTAATTGATCGTGTGCATTAAGCCGTGCACTACCAAGGGAACAAAAGTTTAGGGACCCGAGAGCTACACATTCCATTATAGGAGCTCTTATAGCAGTCGTATACTTGAAGGGTTCAAGGGGTTGGAGAGCTACACAATCAAGTGCACAAGACCTTGCATTGGTCGTGCATCTCCAAAGGGAGAGATTTGATGACAAGTAAGTACACGTCCATTGCATGGCCCTCTGTATTAACCATGTACTTCCACGGTTGTCATTTGTTTCATTTCGTCAACTTATGAAATCAATTACGTAGGTTAGGATCGATTTTGGGGTTTAGGTTAACTAACTGTTAGTAAGCTATGCTTTTGTGGATTTCGACTTTTGGCCTCCTACGAATAGATTCTCATAGTCCATTAATCATATATGGCCTTATTACCTTATTGTAGGTGTAAAGTATGAATTACTTTAGTTTGAGTGAGACATTTCGAGCTTAATGTGGTTACTTGGTGTGTACTTTTAAATAAGGTATCATTACTTGTTAAATTTGTGGTTTGAAGTAAAGGAAATAATCGGATCAAGTTTCGTTTGATTTAGGTAAAGATTTAAGAAGTTATGAGAGGGTAGAAAAGTACATAGTCAAGTCTATGAGCCCGTGTATAGGTCGTGCGCTTTACGTGGCCAAATACATTAGCATGTGTATTAGTCGTGGACCACCTCAATTTGGGATTGGAAAGGTACACATGATGATACATGAGACCATGCTTTTTTTTATGACAAAATACAAGCTTGAGGTTAGAGAGATATACAACCTACTACACGACATCATGTACTGGCTATGTTTTTCTAGAAATCTAAGTTATTTTATGTTTCTAGGGTCAGAGGGTTACACAGCTTGATACATAAGCCCGCATATAGATCATATTCTTCTGGGTTTTGCATTGTCTCATGCTTAGTTTTCTATATTATTAGAAAGCTCTTAGCATTAATTTTATTTAAAAATAAGATCTTACTATGTATTCTAAGATTATAAAGACTAAGTAAAATTTTAAAATGGTTATAATTTATAAATGAGGTCTCATTTACCTTATAACATAAATTTCAAAACTTATTGAATAGTACACATCTATACGTTCTATATATATTTAGCTTTGAGAATTCCTTCATAGATCTTGGGATTGAAAGACTTATATTGACTGACTCATGTGTATGGATCAAGAGTGGACTATGAAGAACTTTTTAGGAACATTATAAAATAAAATCTAAAGAAATTTTATAATATATAGAGGTGTATTATTCAACAAATTTGTAAATTCATATTATAAAACAAATGACACTTGACTTACAAATTATAACTATTCTCAAATTTTACCTAATCTATGTTATCTTGGAACATATAATAAGATTTTGTTTTTAAATAAAATTAATGTTAAGAGATTTTTAGTGATATAATATTTATCAAATTCGAAGATTGCATGCAAAAAGTTATTTATGACCAAAATTATCATATATAAATAATTTTCATGTCAATATATATAAATTTTACATTTAATAAATTAATACATAACTTTCTTCTAAAATATTAAAAAAAATATAGGACTTAAGAAAAGTAAAATATTAAATTCTAATAAATTAATTAGTATCTATACATCAAAATGCATCAAAATAAAAGTATGAACACCAAAGTGCTATTAAAACTAAAGTACAAACATCAAAATACAAAGAAATGTAATGGTGTTTATTATTCCGTTAATAGAGACACTAGATTGAAAAAATAAGCAATAAATTGCTAAAATTATAAGTTTATACACTAAATTGCTAAAAATTAAAAGTATAGGCACTTTCAATACTTTATCCCTTTTTCTATTATTTGATGTGGTCTTTAGCCATAGCTCACCTGGTCCTAAGGTGGTAAGCAAGTTCTTCTACAAATGGTAGTTAGATAGGGGCAGTGATCGATCTCTTTGTTGTGCCCTCAAAGGAGGTTCAAGTTATCTACCTTGAGATATGGAGCATTGGAGTAGTGCGAAGAACCAAGAAGATGTTGTTTAGAAGGGAGTTCGATAGGAGAGGAAGGTTCTAGGGAGGAGATAACTTGGGTTAGGTCTCCAAGTGGATCAAGGACTCCAAGCTTATGAATGATCTAGATCCTTAGGCCAAGACAACCTAGAGCGTCTATGTTATAATCTCACATCAATTTCACAAGAAATTGTGGAATGGTACTTAAGTTTAGAGTGTTTTCCCACCTGATAGGCTAGTCTTTTGGGTTAGGTTCTCTCTTCAAGTTTGGTACCTAACATTTGGTGCTTTCGTTGAGAGTCCAATCGTTGCTAGCAGAAAGGGCGACCTAGAAAAGAGGTACCTAGAAAAAGGGCTACCTCGAAAAGGGATAGAGTGCAACCACCTAAAGTGAAAGCCATTCAGAATGAGCCACCTAGAGTAGGTCGCTGAGGGCGTCAACTTCTTAAGAGATGGGTAATGTTACGATCCCACATCGATTCCATAAGAAATTATGGAATAGTACTAAACCTAGAGGGTTCTCTCACTTGATAAACTAGTTTTTCGGGTTGGGCTCTTCCTTTAGGCTTGGTACTTAATAGTCTAGTAAGCCCTGAGAAATTCATGGGAGACTCACAATGCTAATGTTCGTTCTATTGAGCCATTAACCGAGACATACCTATCAACACTATGAAAAGCAATTATACAATTGATAGATCTCAAACTATCTAAAAACCATCATTTTAACTTAAAATTGTGTGTGAGTATAATTCTGAATGCAACGATCACGAGCGTGCCGTGATTATCACGCTACACGTGATCTAGAGAAATAATACGTGCAAAGAAGATCAGGAAAGAATCGTGTAGGGAAGAGGAGTAGGCAATCTCAATAGGCTCTAACACACGTGTGACAGGTGAGATAGATAAAGAGCATCAATCTCATTAAGTACTATGAATTTGTATATGTTCTTGAGTAAATCAAGTATTTGATTTACCAAGGCGGAAATCCGACAGCACGACGACGTTTGTCCAAGATTTCACTTGTCCAAATGAGGTAAGGACTAAGGTATTTATAGAGAATCTAGCTATCAATGTCGTTCGTCAGATGAGACAGACGACCAACGGCTAAGATGAGTCCCTCTCATTGCGGATATGAATGTGGGCTCCCTTGTGGATCCAAGCCTATTGAGGCATTTATTGTAATGTGTGTGAGCCAATATGAGAAAGGTTGGAATTAGGCAGACCAATTCCAACGGGCCTTACTCCAAGCTTCCATGCCAATTCTCCCATGATCATCCCAATATAATTGGGCCTAACTCTGTAAGCCCTGTCACTTTAACCTAGAGAGTTAAATCCAAATAATAAATCTGATTTAAAGCCTTTATAATGAAATCCATACGTTTACATTTTGCCCCATGACCAAAGTCCTTCGAATGTATCAGAGGGATTTGGGCATTAACTATACCTTTCAAATGGCTAAAGTCTTTTCCAATGCATGTACGTTATAACTTGGTTGCAATGCTGCTTGGTGTATTAATTTCTTAACGGCTTACAATGTAGGAGTCGGGTGTAACATCGTCAAATAATCGAATTCTTTCGAGAGATATTCCTGTAGTATCATTTGATGAGCATATCGTCTCATATTGAAATTATACTACCCCTGAAACAATAGTGTATCAGCATGTTTCCTTTGTATATGAATTCATCTCTTGCTTCTGCTCCATATAAATGATCCTTCTCAGCAAGTTGATTTTACTGGCGTTTTATGGAATCTTTGATCATACTTAGCTTGTTAGTATCAACTTTATACTTGACTGAGTATCACCAAGCTAACAGATGCATCATACTACCACCGATTCTTGCTTTCTTCTTCAAAATCTTAATATTAGTTGAGATTAAAGCATCAGAATAAGTCTTACCAGCATGTTTATCGCGCTAACAGCCATGACTCAAGGGAATTCCAATCACAAACAGCTGAATAACTCTCAATTATCCATGTAATAGCAAATTGCACCCCATCAGAACCCATCAAACTGAGCGATTCCTCTGACTGAAGCAGATGGGTAAAATGAGCAGCAACCTTTTCATGTTGTCCTCGTACTTGATAAATAAGGCCATTGATACGCAAGTGGTTTAAAGTCCCCTTCATGATCCGCAGGATTATATCATCTATAAGCAAAGAAGAAAATGTCTTGGAGACCCATTTTGGAAGACCATATGAAGTTACGGGAAAATGTCTTGGTCAGATTTTGGAAGTTTTAGCCATAGAACATATCTCATGTGCCAAGTTGAATGTGAAAGGAAGACCGTTTTATGGTATAGTCAATTGCAAAAATAGATGGGCCATTGAGAATTTATATATTCAAACATTTAACAAGATCCCATGAGCATTCATCTCATCTTTGAGCCTAAAAGCCTCTTCCACATTACTTTCTTTCATGAAACCATAAGTAAAGCAGTATAAGTTAAGGCTTCAAGATTCAAACCAATCTCAATCATCTTCCCAAGCAACAATTTTCCCTCTTTAGACTGCCTCTGCTTATAGGATCCATCAATAAGTATAGTATAAGAATAATTATCAGAAGTTTCCGGCCTTCCTTCAAACATTTCTCGGCTTTCTCAACTTCAAATCCTTGACTTATGTATATGCAGGAAACTTGTAGAGTTGCCTAGCCTCCCCACAAGTTTAACTTTTCTAAAACTAAGATCTCACAACATGAAATATAATTCATCATACATGACAAATTTGATAGAGTTGCACTTAGCTAACAATGATGATCATGTACAGCTTCCGACTACTAAAAGAGCACCAGAGGCATGGCCAGCTGATAGCTTTCAATGGATCGCGAATTTATCAAGATTGGAAACCTTGGAACTCAACATTTCAAAAGTCATCAAGCTACTTACGAATTTTAATAGCCTTCAGAATTTGAGAAAACTTGTTTTGTCTTGTCGGCACTTAAAACAACTCTCATGGCTTCCGTCAGGCTTAATGACATTGCGTTTACAATATTGCAAGTCAATAAGTACACACAAGAACCTTTGTTACCTTACATGCTTATCCAGGTTAGAGCTTATCCATTGCATAATAATATCAATTGACTTGAGAAGTTTAAGAGAACTACGGCTTTTGGAGATGTCATATTGCAGTTTATTAAAGGAGATAATTGGAATTGAAGAAGCGTGGTGTCTTGCTATTCGATGTATTGAAGTGCTTCTCTGAAATTTGCAGCAACAAAGTTTGGTTAGATTTTGAGTTCAGCAGCTCAGCTCAGCTTCTTGATTTTTTGCTACAACTGTTACTTGGTCTTGCTTTCTGTCGTTCGTGTGTACTTGGAATTAGCAGCCTTGTTCAAACTTCTGATCGGAGCATATGCAAACTCTGTCTTGACTTGAAAAATTCTAGTTGGTATTTGGTGACACAACTACTGCTTGGTTTATGCTGCTACTTGTAGACTTCTACTGCACAAAAAATTACGACTTCTTACGCTCATATCAGCTCTGTTAAGTTGCTGCATCACTACATTGCTCAGGAGGGGCACAAAGGCCCACTTGAAGCAGAGGCCGAAGGATATCTTGGTAAAGCCTCTCAAAACAACCATACTGTCTGAGAAGCTCCTAAGCAGTAATTTTTTTTAGCACCTATGCTATTGGCCAAGAGCCAATTCATCAAATTCCATGCCATGTAACATCAGTTCAAATGATGGCCAAGCAACCGCTATAGTGTAGATCAGACATAACAAAATGCCTAAGAGAAACTTACATTCCAGCATTCACTATTGCTATATCATCTTCCCTTCTGTGAGACTACTTAAATTCTTTCACATACTCCAAAGGCTTGGTCCATGGCAAAAATATTGAGAGCAATATCTCCCCTTCTGCAAGGTCCATCTTGCGATATCCTAGAAAGAAATTTTCAGCAAGGACTTCTCTAACAATTCCCTCACCATCAATTATTCGAAATTTTGCTCTCGCAGCCATCTATAAAGGGTTCAGGTCTGATATTAGACTGGCAGTGCATATGTTGCCACCAATAGAGGCAACATTTTTTATCTGTATCCTAGCAAACCATTTAAATTGTTCAATAAAAGCTCTACATGATGATGTTTTATCAAGAGCTCGTTCAACCATGACCTTCCTCAAAACATTCAAAAATTCAGAGAGCCTCACAGAAGCACCAATCTCTATTCCTCCATCCATCACATTGATTACATTTAATTTAGAAACATAGGTAGTTGAGATTAAAAACCGATACTGCATCTAACGTATGTATGGAGAAGGTGCGGAAGGGTATCAAGATTTCAGGCGACATTGGAGATCATCCTGATGATAAATATAATCCAAAAGCACTTCTTGTGGTTAAGAATATCGTTATAAAGGATATAGTTGGTGTTAAGGTCCAAGAGCCGGGCCCATTACGCGAGATAAAGGACTCTGCATTCACCGGCATTTGTCTATCAAACGTCAACCTACAGGTTGTGCCTTGACTAAGACCTGCTCCGTAGACGTGCTCTGATGTAATTACAAGGTTCGATTCCTCTCACGCGTGTGAAGGTGTGTTTTTTTTTGTCAACTCACCAAACAGTAGCACGCCCGCAGGGTCTCGTGTTTTTCTTTTTTTATTATTTCTGAATTCATACTATTGGATTCACATTCACCTTGCCCCTGCATGCCAACATGCGAATTTGGTACAATGTGGTACTATTTTGTACCATTAGTGAGGTGTTCGCTTCTGATTGGTTCATTAGGCACTCATTCCTCCTTTTCCATTTTTATCTGCTAAATGACGCATAACATTTTCTCTCCATTTTTGCATCGTCTTTGTTTTCATTTACTAAATATAAACCACTACTACCCACATTCCCTGTGACAAACAACTGCAAATAACAACCACTAACCACATCATTCCCTTTCAGCTTTCTCTGTCTCTTTCCCTTTGAAGGAGACAATCTCCCTTTTTTTTTAGTTGCAAATGACCTCCATGGTTTCACTTACCACCATGAAGAAGGAAGATTGAAACTCTCTCTTTCTTTCTCCTACTATGATCTGCCCCAACACACAAAAATAGTATAACCTACATTGTAGTGGTCATTTTCAGAGGTCGGTCGATCGGGACAGCTGACAAAGAGACCCCCTGAGAGTTAAAAGAAGACACTTTGGCTGCAGTTAGCTGCCACTGTGCCTCACTTGACCTCTTGGTATACTCTATTCGATTGGAACGAGACTGCTCTGAGTTGACTGTTGCGCAGCTTTGAGTGAGAAGCTTGTAATCATGTGTGAATATTAGAATAGCCCATCCTCATTATACCTCTGTTCCTGTCTCTTGGAAGGATAATCTTTGTCAAAGAATGGAAAGTGAAAGGTGAGCCAAGACGAATAGACGTAACCTCTTGGACGATGCACTGCAAAGTGTAGACCGTCTTTGTGGGCATCGATGTTAGAATTTCAATATTCTAATAATTCTCCTTCTTTTTTTTCTTAATATTACTCTTTTTAGATGAACATGATCCCTTCCTATTGTTCCAAAGATTTCCATGATATCTGTTTGGTTTTCATGCTGAAGCTGACCTTTCTCAACCATATATGTGGATCCTTTGGAGTAGTTGTTGTGATGTGAAACTTTGTTGATATCAGACTTATAGCATTCTTGCTTGGTGTTCAGCTGTTGTTACTTTGAGATCAATATAGAGTAGGTTAGATTTAATTCTCAATGTAGCTTGACATGTGTTACTGTAGTAGTGTGCTACTATTATACATTTCTGTTTATACATGTCTTGTGTTACCATACGACAACTACTCTAATCATTATGTCGATCATTACTTTAAAACAAATAGCTATTGGAGTAAGCTAAAGCTGCTAGTAGGTGTGTTGAAGGTCAATACTAACTTTAGTTGAATCAAATATACTCAGATGGCACATACTCCATGTAACTTAGCCTTACACATCTCAGTTTTGTCTTAGATGTTGATAGCATATTTTCAATACTATGTTTAGATGTTGATAGCATATTGCTTAAGGGAATGTCTAATGGATCATCCTCATAGAATAGCCCATGCTAGTGAATTAGGCACTGACATTGGACTCGACAAGACAATAGCTTCAGCTTCAATAGATTGTAGTAACAGAGACTAGTTCTTCTGGTCAAAGTTCTTATCTCTTGTTGTTGTGATTTCTCAACGTCTCCAATTCTAGTTCGCAGATCATGTTAGTTTTTTTAAACCATCATTATTGGTGTTTCCATAGCTCTGCCTCTTTACATGGTTGTGCTTCCATGAAAACTTGTATGCATGCACCTGAATTCTTCATGTTGCCTCTTTGTGTGTCTCGGTCTAATGCAGAAGAATCATGATAAAATATGACATTGATACATTTGTAATCTCTCAAAATCCAAATCATAAAAGTTGTAGATCTTTCCCTTATCTTTCTATATCATTTTAAATCATCTCAATAGGAGTTCTCGTGAGAGAGATATCCACATTTTCGTGAATTTTGTCAAATCTGGAAAATCAAGGATTTTTGCTGTCATGCAGCAACTTCATAACGAAAACTATATCGATTCGTTTTGAATTCACCAAAACTCAAAAAAGAAAAATTTTAGATATCCCTCTTATCTTTCCAAGGAATTTTGAATTACCCAAAAGGGAGTTCATATGAGAGAGATGTGCACAATTTACAAAACTATCTCAAATCTGCAATTTTTGAAGTCACCGCCACACTTATAGTGAATTCATGATGAAAACTGTATTGATGTGTTGCGAATTTATAAAAACTCAAAACATGAAAGTTTTAGATATCTCTCTTAGCTTTCTAAATAATTTTTAATCACCCCAAAGGGAGTTCATATGAGAGAGATGTGCGCAATTTACAGAACTACCTCAAATCTGCAATTTTTGAAGTCACCGCCACACTTGTAGTGAATTCATGATGAAAACTGTATTGATGTGTTGCAAATTCATAAAAACTAAAAACATGAAATTTTTATATATCTCTCTTAGATTTCCAAGGAATTTTGAATCACCCCAAACGGAGTTCATATGAGAGAGATGTGCACAATTTACAGAACTACCTCAAATCTGCAATTTTTGAAGTCAACGCTGCACTTGTAGTAGCTTCATGATGAAAACTGTATTGATGTGTTACGAATTCATGAAAACTCAAAACATGAAAGTTTTATATCTCCCTCTCTTCTTTCCATATAATTTTGAATCGCCTCAAAGGGAGCTCATATGAGAGAGATGTGCATAATTTACAAAACTATCTCAAATCTGCAATTTTTGAAGTCACTGCTGCACTTGTAGTGACTTCGAGATGAAAACTGTATTGATGTGTTGCGAATTCATGGGAACTCAAAACACGAAAGTTTTATATCTCCCTCTCTTCTTTCCATAGAATTTTGAATCGCCTCAAATGGAACTCATATGAGAGAGATGTGTGCAATTTATGAAATAGTGTTAGAGATGTCCTATTTCATCTTCTAATGCATGAATAGTTTCTTGATATCTCACCAAACACATCATAAAGCTCCCTAAACCGAGCTTGAGAACTATACCCGGTTAGGGAATCAAAGATCTCATTTCTTTAGATTTCATGAGCTCCTTAGTCACAACTCTCGTATTCTTTTAAATAACAATGACTTTCTTCGAGCAATATCTTAAAGATATAATCATTAAATGTACTGTATGTAATCTTTTGCTCGCTCAATGCCTTGTCTGGTAGAATCATCATAAGTGAGCTTGATACTTGTCAAAGAATATGTGTACTTTTAATGTATATGTCTTCATGATGATAAAATGCTGCATGAGTGAAACCTCTCTTGTTTGTGAAACTAACATATCTTATCTTCTTACTATGTAGGTGATATATTTGATCTCACTCCTATCGCATTTTCTCTCCTCTACTTTTGAAGTGGTGGCACACCAATACTCTTTACATCGCTTGCATTGCTTTCTTTGGAAATGAAGGTGAGTAGAAGGATGAAGAAGAACAAGCTGAATAATGCGAGGAGAAGTCAAATATTAACGCAATCAAATGGTAGTGTGCCATAAGTTCCATCACCACAAGATGAATGGGCTGACGCAACAATTTCAAAAGACTTCTTTTGGGTAGACATATGAAAACGGGACTTATTTCCACGTCAACCTGTGGATAGTGAGTTGCACTTCATAAGTCAAAAGTCTCGTGCAGGAAATAGAGTGCTCATAGATGCATCTTCCATATTGCGATTCAGAAATGAAAGGAAAGAGCTACCTCTCTCAGAATGCCAATTTCATTGTCCTAAACAATTTGTACAACTATGGGGTCCTTGGGTAAGACATATTATTAAAAGATATGGAAGCATCCTACAACAAGCCAGGGTATATGATTCAATATGGATTAGCTCAAAGTTAAGCTTTACTCGCACCACTGACAAAAATATGTGGCAAGCCATCCTTTGTCGATGGAGTATTCAAACACATAGTTTTATCACATCTTGGGGCGAAGTTACTCCTACTTTGGAGGATGTATGTATGCTACTAGGCTTGCATGATGTAGGACTAACGGATATCACTATTGCTGAGATTTCTGAGGAGGACAATAGCTTGATAGACTTGTTAGAGACTCATATAAGAGTAGCTATAGATAGTCGTAGACAACTCACATTCTCCTCATGGCTTAAATACTTCTTTGGGCAAGAGAAGGGAGGTGAGCTTACCCATGGGCCTGGCTACAATAGCAAGTAAGTATCCTCGTATCATTTTATTAGCATATACTATTCTTTTTCCTATCATAGCTTAACTCATCTGTGTTTTTTTTTTTTTTTTTTTTTTTGTCCTAGGGAGGAGCTAATAGCCTTTCTATCATTGTGGCTTTCCTTGTTTGTATTCCCTGGCGGTCTTGAAGGCAGCATTAGTCCTCGCTTCTTCCACTTAGCAATTCGTATCTCATGTGGAGAGCACTTCGCGTTGAGCCTCTTCTATCTGGGGTCTTTGTATCGACGATTAGATCTTTACCATGAGTCCTCGATACGATCCAAGGGATGGTAAATGGTGGTATGTTATGTAGATATGACATTCTTGCAATTATTTTTTGCTGCGCGTTACAAGAAATACTATGATCCACCACTTGAAAAACCTGATATAGTTGAACCACGAGCTTGGGAATGGGTGAAAAGAAAGCCTTTGGGATTGCTAATTGATGTGATAGATAATGTTCAAGAATATAATTTCCACCCTTATACTAAGGAATTGGCTGGTTACGAATGATACCCAGAATTTTATCTTCAAGGTTCTAAAGATTTGATTAAATTGATAGAGAAGAGAGACAATTTGTCTACTGCTGAGGTGGGTTTTATCATTTGGTGCACACCTGGAAGCCTCCCTTCACTTCATGACTAGTGCGACTCTTTTGAAGAATTTCTTGAGTGTAGTGTTGTGGCCTATCTACCCCATCGGGTTGCTCGTCAGTTTGGATTTGACCGGGTGTTTCTCATAGTATCGAGATTACTGGAGATTTCAATGAATGTTGTAAGGAACTTCATCCAGAAAATTGGAAATGTATTTATCCAAACCTCAGACTGATCTTCTTCCCATATAGTGATCGTATTGGCATCATCTCCAATGGGTGGATGACTTATTGGCATGTTGTCTGGAAGAGTTTAAAAATTATATTAATTCAGAGGTTGAAGCAGCACTTCTTGAGCCTCTTATACACAAATTTGAGTTTTACTTTCAGCTTTCAAATAAAAAGGCTTTCAATCAAGTCTAGAATCAAAGAACATGGTCTCCTATCAAGGTCATCAAGCACATCAAACGTTCATGTGTCCATGAGGTACTAACACTGACTGACTGTATCATTGATTCCTTATATGCTTTTGATATATCATTAACCCTTTTTTTTTTTTTTAGGATGAGCTGAGGACAAGCTAATCCAACATCACTAGCTAAAGTGAAGTGAATAGGAATGTTTCTAGTGATAGGAACACCAGCACTTCCGAAACATTTGTTTCATCAAAGTCTTCTTCACCAAACATTTGCCCTTATCCTAATTGTTATGGTGTTGGGAAAGTACTGCAAGCAAGGGGTGATGGTACGTCTGTGTAGTGACTAATGAAGATGATGAAGACATGGTTGGTGAAGCGTAAGCTTCTAACGACTCTGGAAGTGATAGGAGCGATCATGCGGATGAGAGATACAAGAGGAAGACATTGATGCATATGCAGATGCATTAGCTGCAGAGATTGTGGGAGGGAATTCATGAATTCTTGTAATAATGCCTCTAAAACTGACACACAGGA